>JAKJJM010013902.1:0-10966 GCA_021901965.1 Pipa carvalhoi | reverse complement strand
AATTCTCGCGACAGCACCTAGCAGGGATCTCGATTGCGCTTCTCCGCAATCGAGATCTTTCACCCAAAAGTAGCCATAAGTCCTATGGCTAAAAACTTTTGGGCAAAAGATCTCAATTGCGGAAAAGCGCAATCGAGATCTCGCCTGATGCGATTGTGAGAATTCTCGCACGATTAAGCCCGTAAAAGACTCAATCGAGTCTTTACGGGCTCAATAACTTTCGCCCTGAGTGTGAGAAAGAGGCACATGAACAGATTTTTAAATAGCACTTCATCACCATAATGAATATGCATAAAATCAGTTCTTACTTTGAATTAGCTTTAATGTGTAACAGATTTTGCAATATTGTTAACATTAAGGGGGTCATGCTGTAAAGTCCGAATTGTTGTGTAAAGGTGTGAATTCGCCAGCTAAAGACAGTTGCAATTAACTGCTATTGTCGTAGTCACGACTTTATAATGAGAATTTTGCTGCAGTCGCGACTTTACAAAGGAAATGTCAAAGCTGGAACTTTAAAAAAATTGTCGCAGTCGCGATTTCATAATGAGAATCTGCTATCTGCGAATTTGCCAGTTGAATTCTCACTTTACAGCATGACCCCCTAAGACAGAACACCATCTTCTGTGCCAAACTCTACCACTAACTGCCTCTATTATGATTCTTCATGGATGTCATCTCAATATCTTAAATTAAACTCCTAATTGTACCTCCATCTACCACTGCGCTGACTTCTCTATCACTTTTGGAATTTTCCCACTTAATCTTTCATAACAGGTTAGCTGCCTTACTCCCATTTGACTTTTCATTCACCCTCCACTTTCCAGTCCTCTCTTAAAACATAAAGGAACAGTAACAACAAAAAATACAAATTCTCAATTGGATTGGTACATCTGACCATTGGAAGCAAATACACTTTAGTGTATTCTAGTACATTAACTTTATACATCTGTGTCAGAATATTACATTTAACATATAGAATGTTTCATTAATGAGATCGGAAGTTAAACTTCCCATTGAAAAGTTAGCTGGAATAAACAAAACTTTATGTAGATGGACAAAGTAAATAATTTAAGAACATCAACCTTAGTACATTTATAATAATTGCATTAAATGGTGTCTTTTCAAAATGCTCCTTGTGTAGTTATAAAATAAGCAGATTGGCAATATTTATAATGATTTCAGATACATAATTGCCTACATATACACTTTTGGAATAGTAAAGATTACTATTTTTTTGTTATTGTATTATAGTACTAGTTCTGTATTCTGTTAGTACTATTAGTAAATTAATATGACCCCGGAATTCTTACCAGTGCATCAAATACAAGGATGTCGTACTTTTCTGTCTGGGAATTTTCCATCATTATGTTAAACAGGGCATCAAGAGTGTCTTGCAAAAACTTAAAAGAAAACAATTTAAAAAAAAATCATTCTTTTTTTTCTACTGCACATTGAATATATTAGCATATTCAAAGATTTAAAGGATTAGAGAAAAAGGTCATCAATTGTAATTGCAATGTTTATTGGAAAAAATAACTAACATAAATAAATGGATCTTCTATATTGGTTGTAAAAAAAGCTAATTTTCTTTCTATGGCTAGTCTTGCCTTGCGTTTTAGTAGAATTACATAATGGGAGAGTAGGTGCGGTCAGTGTTATGACCTACATTCACCATTGGTTTAGTGTCCAACATTATATTAGTGTTCCCCCTACTGGACCTCAGCAGGATATATAAGGAGGTAAAAATGGGGGATGCACCAAATGAAAAACACTAGAAAATATCCTAATGGCAGTGTTGGAAATAGGGTATTGTGACATGCTCCATAGTAGGATCATAGAAGATGAGGTCCAAAAGTGATCAAGTTTTTCAATAAAGTTTTTCAATGGAAAAGTAGCCTACCTTTCCATTGAAAAATTTGATCGAAAAACTCGATCAAATAACTTGCGCGAGAATCTCGTGCGAGATTCAGGAAAGACATCAGTCTTTCCAACGTTATTAAATTTCGCCCTCAGAAGGAAAAGTATGTACCTGTAATATGATCTGAGCACCTCCATCTTGTTAAACAAGATGGATAACATTGAGTTTGTAACTAGAAAAGTTATTTACTGATTTAGAGAATATTTCTTAACCTTACAGGGAAAATCTGTTGTTATCAATGTACTGCATTTGGCTAACTGGCAGTAACTGCAGAAGACAGAACAGTTATATAGAGTGATGTAAAATAATGATCTAATTGTAGTGTTTAAAATAAAACTGTGTAATTTTGGTTGATTTGGATGCAAGTTGATGAGCATTGGATCATAATTATTATTGACTTGCAATATAATATTATGGTATTTCAATTGCAGTACAAAAAATAATACAGAAATAAAAGTGTAATAAAACTTCCATGTCTGATTTCTGTCTTTCAGATACATTATAGAAATTATGCATTATATATTATATGATTATATTATATGATACAATTATGTAATGTATGGTGCTTTGCAATAACAGAGATTTTCACCCATAATTACTTATACTAACAGCTATTAGATAAATTCATTTGGGAAAGTCATCTAACTACCCTGATAAATGATGTAAGCCATTAAAGACATCTGTGCTACACTGTACAGCATTTAAACTAAATGGTTCAACAGAATTATATGTAAGTGAATACCTGATATGTTTGTGGGTTACACATTCTCTGGGGAGAACTAGTTTAGGTGGGTTTCTAGTTGTAAATCAAATGTTTTTATGGCTATTGTAGGCTCAGGTGGTAATAGAAATTACAAGTCTGGAAAACAAATTGGTGGTTTAACAACTCACCCTTTAATAATAAGTAATGTCTATTGCACTGTAATAAATTGTTGATTTTTTTTTCAGTGGAAATTAGAAATATTGTGGTATAAAATAAACTTTTAGCTTCTCTTGAAAAAAGAAAATGTATAAGCAAAAGAACTTTTTTTTTTCTAACATAAAGACCTGGAGGCCAGTCTTCTCATCTAGAGAACATGACACATTCTAAGAGGACTGAGAGATTACTCAGGTGTAAATTTTGCTATGGAAGAACAGGGAATAGGCTAGAGGAGATATTTATATGCACTTCACTTCCTCTTCAAATGGTTTGGATGTTTAACATACTTTCACAACTTCTTCTCCATCCACAATCTTCAGCTTTTCCAGATTTTCCTGAAGGAGTTCCGGCTTTGTTCGCCACTTCAGGAGTCCAAGTAGGCCGACTTAAAAAGAAAGAACAATGGATTCCCAATCATACATATGCATGTGTGGTAATACTGTTACAAAAAAGAAATAAACAGACATATTCTAATATTCACATAAGAATTTTAGCCCAGACCAGTCACCTGGAACACTGGCAAGTGATTGGTATGGCTTTTATACGAATATCTTGACTGATGGCTGAGCAATGCAAACATGTTCCCAGCATTTACTGGAGCGAAATACTGCAAGCAGTAACTATCTCAGCCTGGTGTAAAGAACACATTTTACCTTTACCTTTAGTCAAATCACCAGGCTCCATAAATAAATGCAAAAAAAAATCAGCTTAAGGCCCAGTTCATATTAGCGCATTTATGCACTGCACTTTTAGAAAAGTGTGTCCCGAAAATATGCTGGCAAATTCAGGCTGGTGTATATTTGGGACGCACTTTTCTATTCTGCTTACATGACGCAGTGTGAATGCTTCCTCTGTGTTTGCGGCTCTTCCTATCTGACTGCATTCTTTGCTTCGCGTATGTTCACCTGTCAGATACGCAACATCAAGCGTTTGCACGCGCGCACAGTTACATATAGCGCTAGTGTGGCCAGCACAGGTAAGTCGCATAGGGATTCATGGTGCGGCTTTTTTTTAAAGCACAGTGTATATGTATATGTGCAGCGCAAAAATACGATAGTATGAACCATGCCTAAGAGACTTTATATAAACATTTCTAAAGCTGGAATTTATTGGTGCGCTGTTTGTATGTTTGTAAGTGAGTTATTTCCAGTATATGTAAGTACATGCTGGCATATAAGAATACAATTATTTTATACTGTTCACACAATATATATAAACCTACAGTTACATATATAATTTATACTTGATAAAATTAATTGACACTTCAAAGTTTCCAACAGATAGAATAAACTCCATGTGCATAATAAATAGAGAGATTTTTTTATGTATTTCATTCATCATAGAAAAAGAGACAATCGTTTTTAGTATGGTGTTGTTATAGAAACTGATCTTGAACAAATGCTGCCACAATATATAGACAGTAAATTAGCTTGTTGAAAGGTTGCTCAGGTGGAACGGGGGATAAATTCTAGATAAGAATTATTTTTAATTTAAAAAAAAAAAATAAGCTTTCTTCTTGTTTCTGCAAAAAAAATCTTCTACTCTCTTTTTTGGCATAGTTGTGGCCTGAAGGTGAGTACCTCAGACATAGATGGTTTTCTGGGGTTTTTCCCTTCTAGGATCAGCACTGGGATCCTCTATACCCCCTGGAGGGGTTGCAGCAGTCTTTATAGAGCAAGGACCACTGTGAACCCCTATAGTTATGCTCCTGGTTGGAAAGTAATTTTATATATTGATAAGCTTAGCATATTAAATGTGCACCAGGTGGAGATATCCAAGTTCATTGGTCAATGCCACAGAAGAAGGCCAAAGCAGGGCCCCAGCTAGACCCACACCAGTCTTCAAGCCAAAGGAAAACTCCAGGCCTCAGCTGTGTTAAGGTGCAAGATGACACACTATAACATGTAAACATAAAAAAATAATTAACCAACCTGTCATATTCTGAGGCCTTGGAACACTTTTAATTAACCTACCATTCTGTGTTAATTTAGTTGAACAAACAAGAGTTGCAATGGAGAAAGAATCGCGTGAACTAATGGACAGGCCTCCAGAACTGCTGCTGGTTCTACTGAATGTTGATCCTCTATTGTCCATTTGTTGGCGGGAAAAAGGAAGCATTAAATAGGTGCTGGCATCCTCCATTTTTTTGCTGTCCCCCTATAAAGAATATAACATTTGTTTTTCCATATAAACACTAACTGCAATCATGTTAATAAGAAAGTGCATTCATTATCGAAAGAAAAAGCTGATATATAAGTATACCTTTACTAAGAAATAAATCTCTGTAATAGCTATTTGTTAGGAAACAAACCAACGGAACTGGATTTTAACTAGATTTTTTATGAAAAAGCAGGACAAAAGGCATGTTGTTGTGGGGGGTCTAATACTTTATATTCTAGAACTATAGGAACTTGTGATACAGTTGAAAAGGTAACAAGCTGTGCAGTAAGGAACATAATCTGAACAAGTGAGCATTGTTTAAATAATTACTTATGTTAACAGAGAAACAATAAGGAACCATTTAAGACAAGTAATAAAATAATGCAATCATATTCGTTATGAGGACAAGAGGTGTTTTAAAAAAAGTGAAATCAACCTTACAGTGATGATTTATAGTTTCTGGGGTAAAACAATAGCTATTTCATGTCTGAGAGTCTGTTCACATATTTTGCACAGTAAATACCAAGCTGTATTCTACCATCTATCATGAAAATTATCTACAGAAAGGCACTGATCTATTTGGGACCTATGAACGATAGACTTCCTTGTAATCATTAGAGAACCAATACGGAGTAAAAAAGTGCAAAATAAACTGTATTTTATGTTTCGAATAAATGCAGGAATGTAAAAAGGTAATCGCTTTTTATAAACAGAACACACCATCCCTTTACTAAAGCATGATAGAAGGTTCTCATAGACAGGTGGCTCTCTTGCATTTATACTGTGCTTTTCTGTACTAACGAGATATTTACTAAAGTCGAAAACTTTTTGACTAGTAAATGCAGGAGAAATGGCCTATTTTTAACGATAGCCCTGTTTTTGGCCTATTTACTAAGCTGTTTTTAGACAATTTTTTAGCCGAAAGGTGTTCCCCTGCCTCAGACTGGCATAAATCCATTATTCCCTATGGAGTTTGTTGTGGCACTTAATTGAAAAAGATTTCCTATCGAAAAAGAATGTCAATATAATTATCAATCTGAAATTGAAGGCGAGCCTAATAGAAAAAGACTGCAAAGTGTGCCCATATCAACTGGTCGATATTTATTAATACTAATTATTAATAAATGTGTTACTAATTATCATCAATATATAAATCATTTATTAATAATAAAATAATTTTTTAAAATGGGGAAACATTTTTATTGATCCTTTATAAATCAGGAGAATTAAAAATTACAGAGAAATGAAAAATAACAGTGAAACAGGATGAAGCTAATTGATATGGTTGAAATGGTCTTAGTAAATATCCCCCTATACATTATAGGGAAACTAAGTTAAAAAGTATAATGCTATGGAGGGAATGCTAAAAAAGGTGTTTTTGTAATCTTTTAATGAAGCCTAATTACAGTTATGCCTTTCTTGTCCTCCCACTGATCTACATGTTATCTACTTAACTACAGAACAATCTAATCAAACTGATGTCCTACGGAATAAATTCCACTTTCTAGGCCTCTTTCGAAACAGAATAGTCTTTGCCTTATTTAAAATGTATTAGAGGTTCCAGACGAAATAGTTTGACATACTTCAAAACTTTACTGAATTTCAGCATAATGTGTTTACAATGAAATATACTTTATTTTCCTTTTGCTATTGTACAGTTGTTGACTTTGGGAAGATCACAAAAGGAAAATGAAGTCAAGGAGTATGAATCTGCTGATTAAAATGTCAATGAAAAATAATATATACACATAGAAATCAATTGTCCACAATCAGTGGATTACTGCCACCCTAGTTGTCTTTATGATTTGCTTAACATTTATTACAAGCTACAACAGTAAAATCTTGCAGGCTGAATTCAGTGCCTTAGTGCTGCAATCTAATTAACTGAGAGTGTTAATGTAAAGCCTCTCTGGAACATAAAGTGACAAACATCTACAATATGTTTAGCAATAAAAAAAAGAACTATTACTGTGTCCAACAATAAAACAACAAGTAATCACAATGAATTTCCAAATAAATCAACTCAAGCAAACATAAAAAGCCTCTGATAAACTGACCAGTCATAGAGTATAAAGCAGAAGGACAAGTAGGTGAGTGAAGCATTAGCCCAAGTTCACTTGTCTCTTTACTGTGGGAAGATATAGAAACAGAGCCTAAAATACTACCACAGTGCACTATCCATTGTCAATGCAATAATAAACTATTAAAGACAAAGATAATTCCAAACTGCAATTTATTATATTTAGATATAAAAGATTAAAATTGGATCTCATGGAGAGAATGCATTTGTTATTTGTTGAATGAATCAAATAGTTCAGAACTTATAAAGTAAAAAGAATGCTTTGCTCTTTTTGCAGTTTGCAGGGGGTGCCCATGTTTTATTTTTAGTTAACACGCTAATTTGGTGCACTTAGAAAGCAATTATCAAAAATGAATAATTTATTGATTTGATTGTGTGTATTTACTGAATTGTACAGCTGTAGTTACATTCATCCTTTGATGATGCATTAGTCCTATTTGCACAATATAAAAGCTCCTATACGAAATAATGATTTATGGCAGATAAATAATGGAGAATGGTTTGCAATGATATTACTAATAAATAAGACATTAAGGGGGTCATTCCGGTAGCTCCTAATTTTCTGTCCCGAATTTACTTATAGCGAACTCCCATTATAAAGTCGCGACTGCGACTAAAAAATTGTCGCGGTCGCGATTTTATAATGGAACAATTGTCGCGATCGCCACTTTATAATGGGAGTTCGCTAAAAGTGAATTCGGGACAGAAAATTCGGAGCTACCGGAATGACCCCCTAAATGGTTACTAAAGCCACAGAAGGATTTAGGCTACAAATAATGCACCTTATCCATAGGTCTTATTCCAACAGCTCAAGGCTAAATTTGTCCATGGAGCTGGACATCTTTAAAAGCCTTCTGTCTTGGAACAGCTGCAGAACTGATTACTAAAGATGCATATCATGCACTGCAGTGGTTTTCTATCAAACTATGTATTGCAAAACCAAGATTATGCCTTACCAGCCTTGGATTATGGATATTTTATGGATATTTATTTTGAAGGGATAGTGTTAAAAAATACAGTTGTATATGGATAATGCTTGCTTATCTTTAGCAAACAGTTCCATCACCACACTAAATTTAAATATAAGATCAACTCTGAATTCAAACAAATTAAGAATAAATTAGGACTTGTACAAGGTACAGTTTTGAAATGCATTTTGCATGTCAATAGATATTTTGATGCATACCTACAATAGAACAATCAGGTGCCCCTGGTTAAAAAGATTATATAGTGTTCTTATTTTATAGGTATTTGGTTTCATAGTGATGAGAAAGGACTCATGTTTGGATCTAATGGGTGAATTATTTATACATGTGCAATTTAGGATTTCATCCCATCTTATTTTATACCTACATAAACATACATGTCAACTTTCCCTTTAAAAAATGAGATTTAAAATTTGAAAAAAGTAAAGCTGAAATTAAACCTATGTAGCCCTGCATAAGGTATAATTCATAATTCTCCCTCTTGTAAAGGAAAATTTTACATGTATGATGCAAACAGCTGAACAAATTACCATGCAGCTTAAAGGGTATGTAAAGTTTGGATAAAACATTATTTATTTCTGACATGTATACCTATAGAAAGCCAACTTAAACATTAAAATGTAAAAACGATTTTGGGATCAGTAGTATTTGCCTCTTGTTTTAACAGCACTGTTCCCCCTCCCATTCTGTGTACAGTCTCTTCCTTGCCAGTGCTGATAAGCCCCACCCCCAAGTGACATCACTCACTACATAGACTGCCAAATCCCCCCTCCCCTCTCCTTATGTAAAAAACCTGTTCCTAACACTTGAGCATGCGCAGATAAGACCTGTCCGACCGCCTGTGCGGTTGGTTGTGGAGAGAGAAGCCAGGGAGAGGAGGGGGCCTGGCTCCTCCCATAAAAGGAAGTGCTGCAGGGGGAGGCTACAGCTACAGGGGGATATTGAGATCTGCTGAAAGAAGAGGTGAGTCAGGAGTTTCTTAATTGCTATTTGGCTTGATAATAGGTAAATAGAGCTCTCTTTATAGCCAGTGTTTACCTATCCTTTAAAGGAATGCTTAGGCAATTTTTTACCTTTAACGCCAAACATTCTAAAATCTACTTAATGCTAGGCTGATAGTAATTTAGTTAGGCTGTGCACAGCAAAGCTGCAGAGAATCAGTGCAGCCTGCAGTATACATCTAAGTTTTGTAATAATGCAAGTAGATTTTCTTTTGTTTGATTTGACAAGAATCCAATATTTCTTTATTCTTAATTTATTTAACTTCAGTGTTAAATTTATTTAAATAAAATTACTGTTTCTTTTGGAATGTTCTGGAAACTTTGTATGCAGTGCAAAGTAGATCATGCAAAACACTTTTCTAAAAAACAAAACCCTTTATTTTATTTATTAAATTAAATTGATTTAGGCAGTGGTACTATGAAAAAAACTAGAAAAAATCCTATTGTACCTTTAATACAACTAAGTCATGGTTGCCATCATGTAAGGTTGTTCCATCCTCTTTCATGAGTCTTACAAATGCCATGGCAAAGTTTCTTTCTCCTTTATCTTTAGCTGGAAAGGAAAACATTTTATTGATTCTCTATAAACTCCCATAACGATGTAGAATACTCAATCAAAATATCAAGTAAAAGCATCATTTACATTCCTGCGATGATCTGTGTCTAAACATGAACCGAAGATGTATTCTCTGCATTTCTTCAATAGGCACTGCCACCTATCCAAGAGAAAACAGAATTTATTAGTGAAATAAGGAAGAAAAAACACTTAGAAAACCTTTCAGCTTTATCTGCAAATGCAAAAATATTTACCACATTACCAAACTGCCTAAATTGTCTAACAGTGCTTACAAGAGACATGTCCGCAAAACAAAAATCAGAACTAGATCATGTTAACATCATTGAACACTTTGGGGCATATTTACTAAAATCGTATAACATTTCCTTGCTTGATCGATATCAAAATTTATTGAGCCCTTTCCAACTTTTTTCAACTTTGACAAAGACCATTTCAACGATATCGACTGATTTCACCCCATTTCCCCATCAATTTTTGTTTCCTTGTAATTTTCGATTGCCCTGAATTACAAAGGATTGATAAAAATGTTTTCCCATTATAGATAAATATTGATCTGTTAACAGGGACACACTTTGCAATGCTTTTCTATGAGGGTCCCTTCCATTACAGATCGATTTCTATGGAAAATATTTTGGACTTAGGCTAAATGGCAGGACCAACTCTATAGGGAATAAAGGGTTTGTGCCAGCTTGAGGGTGGAGAATTCTTTTGGGTGATAAAATTGTTTATAAACATAGGAGAAAACAGCAATATCATTACATATATGTTGTTTCTCCTGCATTTACTAGTCAGAAAACCTGTTCGATTTTAGTAAATGTATCCAATGTCTTAAGGCAAGCATTGGCTTTCAACTGTATGAAAATCAATGTTGGAAATATCAATATATTAGTGCTGTTTACCATGATTTTACCAGCGTTAAAACAGTTGAAAATATTTTTGACTTTTATAAATATTCTACAAAGGGTTTGATGCACAGATCTCTTTCAGGCTACTTGTATCTCTGTGTATGTGAGTCTAGGGGGATACTTATAAAAGTCATTTTGACCAGTTTGCCTCTTTTTGATTTTAGTTGGCACTTTTCGTTGCATTTTCAGCAACTGTTTGAAGTGTTTTGTTTTTTTTCACTTGTGACTCAGTGGTAGGAAACAGAGGGTGGTTATTAATGGTACATACTCACACTGGGTTATTGTTAATAGTGGGGTACCCCAGGGGTCAGTTTTAGGCCCTCTTCTCTTCAATATATTTATAAATGACCTGGCTGAGGGATTACATAGTAAAATCTCAATTTTTGCAGATGATACTAAACTGTGTAAAGTAGTTAATAC
>JAKJJM010013885.1:0-14459 GCA_021901965.1 Pipa carvalhoi | reverse complement strand
TTCCTTGTTCCCATTTTAAGGGGAAACGCCCAGAGCCCAGGTGTGGCTTAATCTGAGCAATATTAACCCACCAAAACTCCTTAAAGGAGACATACCTGCTACAATATATATATATTGTATGTAATTATCCACATATACAGTCTACCTCCAGTGGTACGCACATGTACATGTTTTAGCAATGTACAGTTTTCCATATAAGTTTGTTATGTTACTATGTGCTAGTAAAGTTTTATTCCTTGTGTTTCCCAGTTTTACCCTACCCTTGGGAATAATAAAAGCTGAATTTGGACCCAGCTCCAGTGTCAGTGAATTGCTCAGGAAGGAGTTTATCTGGCTGTTAGATCAAGAGACCCTGCTCTCAGAGGAGGACAGTACATTAGTTTACTATTTGTTGCGCATTTTCCAGAGTGGTTAGTTAAAACCAGACTTGTGTATGATACTACATAATGTACCAGTAATAATTTATGAAGATATTTGCAAATTACCTGGGAGTTCCATGACTTGTATAAAAGCACTCAGCTCACGTGTGCCTGTGATCTTTCTAGGGTAATGGAATTCCTTGGTGACTTGGAACATCCTTACAAATTACAAAAAGGGGTACATCCTCTGTAATATACTTAGAGACATGAAACTTGGGATAGATCTGTGCTGTAGAAATGGAAATATATGTAATTTTAACTAACCTTACTGTATCTTGAATGTTATCACTGATTACTTGTCTAATGTTATAAAATTAAATACATTAAAAATAGTTTAAAAAGTGACAATATAATAGTTTGATTATTTTACAGTAGGCAGCAAAACAGCAAAGGAAAATTGGTAACAGTTTATGCATTGCCCCAAGTTACCTTCTGTATAGGACCACATACAGTTTACACACAGAGATTTACAGGTATGTACCAGTATATCCCTGTATAAAATGTATACCTAGATCAAGGCATGTTTTGTACTCAGGGAAGTAGATCCACCAGATTTTTTTTGTGGGGACTCTCTAAGAGATTATTCCTAACTTGCCACTGGAAGCTGCAACCTGAACTAAACAAATACCATCTTGTACAGCCTGGGTCCTAGAACTCTAGGTGGGGTGCAGGACTACCCATTCTACCACTGCACTAACTCAGCCCAATCTGAAAATCACCACATTAGCTAAATTAAATGTAGTCTTAGTTGAAAAGCTTTATGATATTTTGCTGTAAAATTGTCATTGATTAACTAGATATTACAGCATGTAAGTGCATAAAAAATTCCAGAGGAATAGACCTGCATCCCACTCATTTGTATTAAAAATAGAATGTTAGCCTCATTTCTTGCAAGTGTGTCACAATCTATACTTTTGGTTTAAATGACAACCTTTTTGGGCCATGGGATGAATAGGCTCACTTGTTTCTAGCAGTGCGAGGATTAATTATTCTGGTTGCTGATTAAAAAACAGGAAGAAATGAGAGTCAATGAAAATGAGATGACTAAGGGACGTCAGCACATATGTTTAAGTGAAACAAAAGAACAAATTATTACCAATTGGTTCTTCTGCATTAATATCCTGTTGTGGAAGACATGGCATCAAGGGAATTGTAGTATTTTTGAACAACCTACACCAGAGGTCAGGAAAGTTTGACTTTAGAGCCACTTGCGGCTCTTCAGCTGCTGTGTTGTGGCTCACAGCATACCTCCCTAGTCCCGCCCCTCACCTCCCTAGCCCAGCCCATGACCTCTGATGCTCCTTCTGATTAGACGTCGGCAGGTCATGTGATCTTTGCATGAGCTCCTCCCCCTTTGCGGCTCAAATACATTTGTTGCCGTGGAAGTGGGAGGGAAATGGCTCTCTCCTCTTTAAAATTTGCCAACCCCTGACGTACACTATAACACTACAACTTTAAACTAGAGTGTTCTAGGTGATACAATGGCACAAGCAAGAGTTGCATCTCACCTGTTCTAGCAACAAAGTGATAAAACAGGTTTTATGGTGTAAATGTATTTTATTTCTGTTTTGCAAAACTGCCATGTTTATTATAAAGGATAATTTACCCCTTTCTGTAAATTATAAGGATATTAAAGGTCACCTCAGAGTTCCACGAACTGTATAAAAGCTCTCAGCCTGTGGCATTGTGTTTTTATATGATGATGGAACTACTTCGTGTCTAATAATATCCTTATAAATTACAGAAAGGGGTACATTATCCTCAATATTATTTTGTTAGAAAATCTCCTATAAATGATCCCATTTTACAGATACTTTGTCCCCTTTGTTGCCACTGACAAATTGCTTACCTTAGATCTGAGTTTCACACCTGTGTGTTTAATTAGCTGCAAGTTCACTGAAAATGTGTTCAGTTCTTTATCTCTCCTGCAACCTCAAAGGGCAAACCATAATAAACACATAATAGAAAGAAGTGTATGGTGCGTTTGGGAAAGATGGGGTAACAAAAACCCCATTGGGAAGCATCTAATTGATGGGCCTTATCCTGCAGAGTTAGAGCCGTTCCTAAATTTGAGAAGAACAACCTAATATCATTTCTATGTTTAAATATGCAAATAAAAGAATGTTATAGACAACACTGAACATTTGTGAATAAATATGCTGAGTAATTGGATTCTTTGCACCATGTACGTTGCTGCAGTCTTCTTATCCCCTTGTTATCGAGAAAGATAATGGATTTCATTTCATGAGCACTCACAGAATTCACTGTGAGGTACAGCCATCTGTTAACTGACAGAAATACACCAGCCTGTGCATTTTCTTTATGTATTGGAGGAGAGTAATTTGCCCTTTGAGATGGTATAAATCTCTCTTTAATAGTTATATGAGGGAAATGATAACATAAAGAGCACATAGCCTCGGGGCTGATATTTGTTCAGAGGTTTTTGTCTTGCGGGGACATAGGATTCCAGGCAGGTTAATAGCAGCTTTAAATAGCATATGGAAAACCCTGCAATGCAAATATGTGTTAATGGAATAGCATGTTAGTGGCATGTGAAGCCAATTAGATACTTACTGATATACAGGTTAGTTCCAAATGGTATAAAGGACCAATTCCATGTAAGGTCACTTTCTGTACTCCTGTGGCTTGTGTACTTGTCAAAATCTTTTCTCACTATTGGCCTGTGATGATAGGTGTAGCACCTTGTGTGATGATGTCAACAGCATCCAGGCATTCAGACCTTTGTAAGATTTACATTAAAAAAGCAGCACAACCCGACAGATGGAGACCATTTGGAGCTAGCATATAGCACCATTTTTAAATATGTACATATGTTACATTACAGTTGTAAGGTACAAAATAATAAGCATACACTTGCATGGACATACACATGTATTCATAAAAAGTGTGACATAAGCTTAGAGAGGTGCAGTGGCAGTGTCAGCATACTAACCACCATAATGAATGGCTATATTTTTAGGGATGTACAAGAAATGTGGCAGTCATACCGGACTAATCAAACATTATCAACTGAGCAAAGCGGGGACATTTCATGCAGACTATTTTAGGAAAGTGCAAACTGACAATAGGGGAGTAGGTCCTTAACAGAGACGCACTGATTGAGAGTTTAAGATCCACATATGACATTTCTCTCTCATTTCAATGGCACAGTTTAACTCACATATCCTTCCCCCCCTTTCAATATTGCCCACCAATGAAACACTAGGGTTTTCAGTAGGACTTAAATTTGGCAATGAAGTAAATCACTGCAAGGAGTGCAGAAGCTGTTTAGGAAGTATCTAAGATTATTATCCGGACAAAGCATAATGCCCCCACCCTAACTAAAGAGATATTGGGAATAGATACTGTATGTTTGGAAATGTATCTCAGTAGAGTACAGTGATACCAGGGGGAGTTATTTATTAAAGTGCGATCAACCATGTATACGTCCAAATTCACATCCATTCAGAAAACTCTGTAATGTGAATTACAGGTGAATTTGCATCCAGTTCTAAACCTTACCACAGTCACAAACTTAAAAACCTCTTTGCATTGCTTTGTGTGTGCACACATGCAACTTTCACCTATTTGCCAAGCATCTAAGTGCATTGTAGTGGTGAAATCGGCAAGGTGGACTGCAATAAGAAATGCACGCGCATTAATTACACGGGACACTTAGCCAATTTATTGTGCACTAATTAGTCAGTGTAAATGCAAGAGTAAATCTTGCACTGACCACTTACTGCACAATAAAAGGACTATGTGCATTTTTAATGAATGTGTGTGCATTCCTAATATTCTTTCTACTATTCCTATAGTGGAAGCTAGCCAAGCCTCTCAGCGAACTACACCTCAGCATATATTTTGAAAGGAATGTGGTAAAGTCCTTTTTTAACATGCAGAAAACTGTCATATTGCTCATGGCCTACTGCTTAGAGACCATGAAAATTTCTTCCATGCTTCAAGGGGACGGTACCTATACATGGGGTACTTTACATGTCCCTCTCCATTTTTGTTAATATCATCTTTTGTTACTAAATACAATGATTTGAATAGTATAGACATGTGTATGTGGAATATTCCCTAGCAGTCTTCCCATCTTTTTAATAGTATTATTTAATGATTGACAGTGAATACATATTCTGACTTAATAGCTGGATGTTTACACAAACACCTTTCAAGGACTGAGACTCAACTGTTCCTGGAACCTGATATTTAGAAGGTTAAAAAGATTAAATTAAAAATATAAACATTAGATTAAAAACATAAATCTGTAGGGTTCTCTAGAAGCTCAGTGTGACTGTGAACTAAAGTCCATTAAGACTTTGTATTCAGAATACATTAATACTTTAATTAGTACCTTAAGCATGTTGTAGATAGCAAGAAACAAATAATCATAACTACGTTTAAATCACTTTGAGTCCACCTTGCATAGACCATTTAACTCACTGAATGGGTTACTGAATGGAATATAGTTATCACACAATGAATCATATAATCATTTCACACAAGGATATGCAGTGCAGTGTTATTTATCATCACAAAAGGGATCCAAATCTCATAAAGTAATACATAATAAAATAAGGGATGCTTCACAGAATCCATGCTCTATGGATTCAGCCTAATTCCAAATCCCCCACAGATAATCTGCTAGAATAATGTACTGAAAGTGAACCTTACTATGCATATTTAACTTTTCTGTAAGATTTGTTATCAATACAAAGCTGCAAACTCTTTTTGATAAAATAGTCACATGATAACAAGGATTAAGATATAAATCAACTATTGATGACCAGTACAATCCCGTTTTATCACATTTTAGGGTGTATTTATCAAGCTAAACGTAAGTGTAAATACCATATTTTAATCCTCAAGGATCTTCACTAGGAAATGTCTTTGCCCTTTGCCAGCACTTTGATAAATGACTACAAGCAAGTTCCTCTACAAATCACTTTGCTTTTTAATTTTTCAATTGTGGATTTGAACACGTTTCTCATGTCAATAATGGTTTACAGTCTTATCATAATTATTACTGTGACTTTTCCAATGATGGCACATGTACGCAAAATCAGGAATTCATCTCCATAAGAACTGCCTTGTCAAAAACTATGTAACTAACTCACAAAAAGACTGAGACTTTTCACTTTTACATCACAGTTAACAACAATTTGGCCAACGGACTGGGGGTCCTTTTTTGCGTTTATTTTCGTTAATAATAGGGGGCATTTAGACTTAATATTTACCACTCCAGGTAAAGTTAGGGGGGGCCTTAGGTAGGTACATGGGACATTACTATATCGTTTATTTTAAGTACTTGCAACTTGCTAGATTTTCAGTAGGGTCTATGTTAGGGTAGATCCTTACATAGCTAAATATAGGAGTGAGATGAACAGTTTAGTTACTGGGTAGCAATATACCCCTCCCTGGAGTGTTGTGAACCTAGGTGTCTTGAGCATCCTGGCCTTGATGATCAGACACCTAGCACAGAGATTCAAAGTAGTAGGTATAGGTTGCAGGGTACAGACCTCCCCTAGACTGAAAGCAGGGTCTCCTTAATGAGTTTCCACCAGCCACTGGGTGCCCGATAAAGAAGCCATTTAAGGAAATCTACTGGGGATTGATATGCCTTGCACATGTGGGTAACTATATGTGTATGATGTGCAGCTATAACTCTAAGATCTTTTTTTTCCTGTTGCTGCTCTGTATTATTATGCTCATATTCTTCTCTGTTATTCTTGTTAACTAAATTATTTGTGTGTTTGAGAATAAACCACTAGCACACAGGTTTCTCTTTAAATCACAAAATATATCCTATAACATGTCTGCACTATGAGCATCCCTCCATATTGTGTGAGGACTGCCCCTGAGGATCGCATATTGCTAGTTTCAGCATACGTACTGCTATTTTAAGGTACAGCCCAGGCCATTTATTAACCTAATTACAAAATCATCACACAAGATATGTAAAATGTTTATATTTGTTTTCTTGAAATTTAAAAGAAAATGCATACCTCTGTCAAATAATCATAACCTTTAAGAAAACAATACATAGTGATGGATTTAACAAAACACTGTGGTCTGAGCATATCTGTAACTGTAATCCATTACAAACAGTAGTGCCACCTATAGAAATTGATCAAAGCTTATCAGTGATTGGCTTCTATGGGTTAAGCACTAATTCAAGTTTGCATCTAGATCAGCGGCTCCCAACCTTTTCTGTATCGGGGACAGGTTCCCTGACCCAGAAGAGGTTTGACGGACCGCTAGGAGGGTGGGAGGGGCCAAATGCGCACTGACGGCTGCATGATGGTGATGGGCTTTGTGTGCGCACGTCACCATCAGGTGACCCAGTACCAAGGGGTCCGCAGACCGCTAGTGGTCCGTGGCCTGGCATTTGGGAACCCATGATCTAGATGTCTAAGTTTCAGACCTCTCCTTATAACACTTTAGAAACCTTAATATAATCTGTAAAATGAGCAGGTGAGTGTTGAAGGAATTTTAAATGGTTTCAAAGGATACTCCTACTTCCAACTAATTCAACTGAAAACTGTTTACATATACACATTTTGTAAACAAACAACATTTCTTTTTAGCTTTTATTATATTGAGGGTCTCATTCATTCCGTTTAGGACAATTTCAGATCCTGTTTTTATATTTTCATCTATCTTGTGCTGGGAACAAGTTGTTGAACAGAGAGGTGTAGTGTTTGTTTGCAATCATGTGAAAGAGGAATTTAATAGCTTTGTTTATCTAATTGAAAAGATCGTTGAAGCCAGGTAGTGATGAAAATGCAATCAATGCATAAAAATGCTGATCAGGTGCCAATGAATCAAACACTCTTTTGGATCCCAAAAAATAAAAACAGAATAATGAAAAACCATTTATTTTAATTCATTCCTAAACATTAAATATGATAAGCATTTTTTATTCCAGAATTCACTCAGCAAAACTAATTGACAGAGGGAGAAGTGTTAGAGAGGGAGAGATTGGAACTGCCAGGCAGATGGTGTCTAGCTCTGGAGAAAGATCTCAACACCCCAAGGATGAGAGATGGAAAAACATGGATTTTGTGAGTTGAACATAAAATATATAGCTATTGATCTCAATGGGATGCTAATGAGTAAAAAAGGCAATTATATTATTATTGTTACAAGTGCAATGCACCCTGAAGTTCATCATATTCCTTCAGATCTTGACAGGTGCCAACGGTGGTGTATGGAGCGCTCTTTATTGAAAACAACCATGCACGTTGATCTATTGATAATTTTACCCAGTGTTGTGTAATTTTCAATAATAAACACCAGATGGCAGTATTTTCCGGCTGCATGTCTAGATACACTGCATATGTGTCCCATACATTTTAATTCTATGTTACTTTAAATTGGTTAGTATTGCATTTATCAACAAGAATTTTATGCACTGCTAAGGAATAATGCAAGGAGATAAGGCCAAAAATGTACCCTGATGTGAATGGAGGAGAACCTGAAAAAGAATGTGTGGGAATCTGTCCCACTGAATGACTAGGATCCTATGCCCTGGCTTAGACTGAGAGGCAAAGGTGAAGTTAAAATTATGTTCAAGGGTCAAGACAGGTGGCAAGGTTGGAAACATGAGAAATCTAATCACAAGGAATCATAGCTTTGGCAGGACTGTCAGGGATCTCAAGGGCGTTACTGTGACTCTACAGAATCCGACAGGGAAGTGAAATGCGGGAACACATACTAGGGGAACTAGGGGACTGGGTGCCACTGAATAAACTAAAGCAAACCCAGAGCCCGTTACGCCTCTGGAAGCATTGAGGCATACTGAAAACAGGAACAGGAATACTGCAGGAACAGAAAGATAGTGGATTCTTCTTACCACAGTGGGGTTGTCACGGGATAATGCTGAGGTGCGGAGTCTAAGGAGCCTAAGCACCCTAGGAGTCTAAGGTCTTCACCTTTAACCCGTGCAAGGGGGTATGGCCTTTGCGGCAAGGAGACTCCCAGGTCGTGACCCTCAGGTTAACTCCCCACTGGTAGCAGCTGGCTGAAACACTTGCGGAGACACTGGGGGATTCACAGGAACTACAGAACTACAACACTCACTGGATCACAAGGAGGGTAGTGTATCTTTAAGTACAGAGACCAGGAGCAGTGTGACCAAAGACTCATGGCAGCCAGGCAGAAATAATGCTGAGACACACCTGTGGATAATCTGGAAGCTGGGCTGCAGAGCTGACACTCAAGGAGTCCAAAGTGGAAGATGAAGCAGGACTCTAAGAAGGAACAAAAGTCAGCAGAAGTCAGATCAAACAATGTGGGCACAAACAGGAGCTCAGCACAGCAATTCTGAATGCAGGGGAATACAACAACATTAGAGCGCTTTTTGTTGCAGTGCTTCCCTTTTTGAATTTGGCTCTGCTGACATCATGGTGATTAACTGGAATCCCAGAAGTGCTGGGGGAATTTGAAGCCCCAGGAGAAGGCAAAGGAGAAGCCGGCAGTTCATGAGCAGCGCTAGAGAAAGTGGCGCTGCTTGTGACAATAACATGAAGTACTAAGAAAGACTATCCAACCACTCACAGTGCCCCAGATCCAAGAAAGCTGGCACCCGAAGATTTACAATGTCATTGACTTGTTATCTCTCTTGAAAATTTGCAAAATAAGAATATACCTATGACATTTACATCTGGGGTAAACATTTGGGGTATGAGTTTAAAAAACAAAATAAGTGTCATTTTCAAGGAAAAATAGAAAAAGTTTCTAGAGAGTCAGTAATAACCTAAATTGTTCTAAAGGAGTTGAACCAATTAAAAGACGCATTAAGGGGGTTATTGGCTACAGTCTGAATTATTGCGTAAAGGTGTGAATTCGCCAGCTAAAGACTGCTACTGTCGCCGTCGCAATAAATATGTCGTGGTCGCAGATTTGCTATGGGAATCTGCTTTTGACATTTGAATTCTCACTTTTGCCAATAACACTCTAAAAGTGTATTTGCCAAGGCTCAAGTCTTTTTTTGTTATTATAAATCTGTTAAAATTCAAATGTCAGATTCTATGAGGTGTGGGGTCCTAGCATACTCTCAGAGAGTAGGCACTGTTACTTTAGTAGGTCCTAGGCCATTTGTCAGTTATCAGCTGCTTCTAGTTTTAAAATTAAATTGTTGACATGGGCAGTTAATTTCAAGTTCATTTAATTTCTTCAGGAAGAAAGTTGTTCATGAAGGTACCCTATTAATTCCCCATACACATGTACAGTGACGTTTACAGGGATTTGTCCATTTCTCAAATTTTCTTATTTCTTCTAAAGTTCAGCTGGTATGGATTACCCAGAGGAGCACGCCAGTACAAGTTGTCAAGTTCTAATCTAAAATAACTAGGCCAAAAGTAAGTATTTTGCAGAGAAAAGTTTAAAGAAAAAACTTGCAATAGCCAACTTGTCATATTCCTCAGCGACAAGAATCAGTTTAAACCATGCCGCTATTTAATTCCTCGATTACTTAAGAATAGAGCCTTGGGACATCTCCAGAGAGATTCTTCATTTATTGTCTTCTATTGTCAATTATGAAAGATTCAGAAAGGAGAAACAGCTGTTTCCACTACAGTTGTGTCCACTTCCTTCCCCACTCTCTTATTTATTGTCCAGTTGAGATCAGGAAGAATTTGTTATTAAGCATGTAGAAAATTAAGTTAAATATGGAGGAAGATGAGGAGATGTGGGGGTTTGGATATTACATGTGATGATGGGAAGGATAGCAATATAGTGCAAGCAGAGAAGCCTGCCTACAGGTAAGGCTAAATATATTGCAATGCCAGGCTAACGGGTAGCTGCGTCCCCTTCACTAGCACTACCTTCTCCAGCAAGTCAATCCTCACACAGAAGCACAAGAGAAGAGCTCATTCACAGGAAAGATACTGTGTGCATTGGTAGATGCATATAGAAGCATAATGAAAACTGCTTAGAGAAATTACAGAGCATCATAGCACAATGGCACACCCTTTTAGATTGTCGTTTGACTTTGTGATGAGACACACTGCCAATATAGTGTGTGTATGTAAATAATAGGTACATTTCAGCATGTAACTTGCTTTGCACACAGTATTTGGTGGTGCCACTTCTTCAAAAAATGTGAGGAGATGCTGTCCATAGCCCATAGAACATGCAGGCATTTGGACATTCCACAAGAGCCTGCAAAATGCTGTGGGAGGTCCAGGATAAACATGGGACCCCTTATTGCCAACTAAAACATGAGGTCATTACAGGGTGGAATTCAACCCTCTATTGGTTAAAATGACTTGAAAAACAGCAGCACTGAGCATACTCTGTAAGGATTACTGACTCCAGAAGCTGCAGACGGTGAAGGATTTCTTACAATTCACTGACTGTCCCTGACATATTAGTCTAGTAAACCAAATTCCTGCTTCTTTGAAAAGAGTACACATTTAGTGGGTTCAGCTTTCTGAAAGAGAAGCTGGTAATAATCACTTTTTGATTAGAACCAAATAACATTGAGTTGCTGCAGTGCTGATAAGTAATCAGCTTAGATGTGCAGTGTATGACTGCTTAAAAACCAAAGCAATCTGTTGCATGCATTTAAATGCATAACTAATCATCACTACAGTATGCATATTTCATGTGTCTGGTTTAAAAGGCATTACCTGGGAGCCTTATTTAGGGTTACCATTTCATTCCTTCACAAAATGTGTCTAAATTACCTCTGGTAAAATGTATGCTGAACGTATTAAATGAATGCAGACTTTATATGTCTTTGGGTTCAAATGTAAATGGTGATACTCTTTGTGGCACACGCCAACCTATGAAAAATGTATGATACAGAGCTGAAACCCAGCACAAGAGTGCATCAGATGTATGTAATTAGTATTCAAAAAAGAACTCCTTGTCATGATTTTTCAAAAGTTTACCATTAATGTTGAGAACTGGCCTGAACTACAACTCCCACAGTAGGTTGAGTTAATAGAGGGGAATGCTGGATTCAAAATGGCTGCTCATATAAACATTTGTCATGCACAAATTTGTGTTCATGTTTGTGGCTGTAACACACCAGCTATATTATTCTTTCTGTAAAATCTGCCCCTTGGTTTGGGTGTGTCAGTATCACTTTCAATGATATTGCCCAAGCAAAGCCCTTTTCAGCCTATGGGCGAAATTGATTAAAATAGAAAAAAAATTTGTTTCTAATTGATATCGTGATTTCGATAAGTATCGCTGAAAAATTACAGATATCAAGATATCGACTTGCCGATATCGGATGGTATTTTCGCAATAAAAATTCAAAAATTGGTAAAAATCGCCAATGATATTTTTCGATATCGTGATACCGATTTCCGATTTTTGGATGCGCGGCTGATGCATTTTCTTGCAAAAAATGGTAGTTTTTCAATATCGCAATATCGAAAAATCGCCGATATCGATAATCGGCTTTTCCGATTTTAATAAATTTCGCCCTATGTGTTACACAGTCATGCTTCACTTGAGCTGCACTATAAAACATTTCCCTGTCCGCTGGACAATGCTTCTGGGAGAAAGAAGACGGACACAGAGGGATTGATTTGTTCTTTGTTATTTGATTGCTTGGAAGAAATGGCATGTACTTTAGGCCTTGTTTTTTATATAGATGAAAGCATATGTACAGTACATCATATTGGTTTTATAAAGCTTATGATATGTCCTTAAAGTCACATTGGTTTTTCTTTGAGGACATATGTAGTGGAGACCAGCCAAGGATTATCAAAAAGAAATGAATAACCTCAGTGTGCAGGATATAAGACAATATTGTAGGACATAAAACATATCAAAAAAGAAAAAATTGTGTCCTTGCTTCCAGGCTTAGAGAACAGTTCTGACTGTAAAAGTAGTATGTATATGGCAGAGCCTCTATGCAGTGGCGTTAGGATCATTAAATAGAGTAAGAGCCACATTGACAGAAAGATGACATGCTGAACGCAGTACCAGACACTCTGCATTCAACTGGCATACCCTACTATATTGTAATCTGGCACAAACAGTCTATAATTAGAGGAGTTTTCTGCCTGTTTGATGTAGCAAAATAATAATCTGCTACTGTTCACCCCCAAGAAACAAGCTGCCCTATAATCTTTATTTACAGAGCTCATTACTAAAAGATATGTCATTAAATTCTAGTAATCGCATTGCACTTGCTGCAAATGTCACGCGACCCTTGAAATGAAGCGATCAAGCTGTAAATGCCAGAGAATCGAATCCTGCTGAGGGCATGTTCTGTTTAACAGATATAATCTATTCAGTGCTCAGAAAACCATAGATTGATTTTATTTTCCATACTTTTACTAAGGGCGGTATATATTCCACTTGGTTCCTTTAAAATCAATGCATCAGTGAGGTGAACATTCTATCTGTCCATTCTGTACTTGCTGTGCATGATAAATGATATTGCCTGAAGAAAAACAGACAAAGGCCATACTGGCAAATTTCAGCCTGGGGGGAGATTTATCCTCCTGACACAGGACATGCTTAAGGAGATTTTTATCAACTCATCCTTTCCCTTATTTGTAATCTGCACAATACATGCTATGACATTTAAATATTATATATCTAAAGCGGCCTAAGGACCCAAGATTCCTTTTTCTTAGCAGATTTGGTTGATTGTTTTAAAATATAGACTTAGAGACAACAACATATTGTTGAATATTGTTTTAAAAGGATGAAAGGTAAAAGAGAAGGCAGAAAACATTCAATAACTTATATTATAAGGAAATACCCTTTGCAGCCTAACAAATTGTTCATTACATTGCTTTTTTCAGTTCTGTAGGCAATGCCTTCAATGGAACATAACATTTAGAAGTAATTCAGAAGGATATTAGATCTGCATAGTAAATATCAGCAAATACTGAAATACATTTACTTTGTAGCTGGAGGAAAGATTGTAGACAAGATAATAGGAAGTTGGAAGAATTGATGTTGACAAGGGGTGTTAGGAACTAATGGATTCATAGAACTTAATAGATTAACTAAAGTAAGAGAGGCATCAGGGAAGAGGACATGGCCTTAACTAGGAAACTAGAAGACTTAGGGACAGTCTAAGCAAGATTTACTTTACTAAAGACAGATCACTTAAATGTTTGCTGGAAGAGCTGTTAAGGACAGCAACAGAGAATTATAAAGGGATGTTGTCTTTTTATTTATTCCTGAATTGAGCCAGGAGTACATTCGCATTGTTACACTTCATGTTGGGGAGTGCGATTCCTGGTAAAAACATGCAATTTATACATATTAATTCACATGGTTTAGTGCTACAGACAGCTGAGCGCATGCCCTGTTGCCTGAAGCATGGCTGGCAGCTGTCCAGCACTCTGGAACAGGCAAAATGGCAGGGAATATAATATAGCAGGGGTCAAGGGGAAACAAGGAAAAACTTAAACACTATACTGGCTTATAAATACTCTCTTTTGAATTCTAATGTCCAAATGTACAATGTTAACGAAAGTAAGAAAAGGAAATAGTTAAGGCTTTTAAAAATTGTTATTGCTAATATTTAATATTTCTATTTCTCTGCCAACATGAATTACACTTTAACTTCACATTGGCTTCAGACTGAGCTCATGTGCATTAATTTCTGTAGAATCAAATAATAATGAATGAATCCAGGCTGTGTGCAATACTCACTGATTCCCATGGCACTGTTTCCTGTGCTTGGTATTAGTTTCCTGTCCTTGGCATTAGTTTCCTGTCCTTGGGATTAGTTTCCTGTGCTTGGGATTAGTTTCCTGTACTTGGCATTAGTTTCCTGTGCTTGGCATTAGTTTCCTGTGCTTGGCATTAGTTTCCTGTGCTTGGCATTAGTTTCCTGTGTTTGGCATTAGTTTCCTGTGCTTGGGATTATCTTCCTGTGCTTGGGATTATCTTCCTGTGCTTGGGATTAGTTTTCTGTCCTTGGGATTAGTTTTCTGTCCTTGGGATTAGTTTCCTGTGTTTGGGATTATCTTCCTGTGTTTGGGATTATCTTCCTGTGTTTGGGATTATCTTCCTGTGTTTGGGATTATCTTCCTGTGTTTGGGATTA
>JAKJJM010013880.1:0-12635 GCA_021901965.1 Pipa carvalhoi | reverse complement strand
TCGAGAAACACCGATTTCCATAATATGGAAATCGGGACTGCAGTTATTAAGCCTGAAAAGACTCCGGTGGAGTCTTTTCGGGCTTAATAAATACCGCCCTTTGTATGTTTTAAAAGAAACATTCTTCTCACAAATGAGCCTATTTTGAAATACAGGCCTTTTAGTAAATGCCTCCATTTTGATAATAACAAGGATAATTTAATGTACAATTTCTGCATAGTATCTAGAAAATGGTAGGAACATAAAACTTTAGCAGTTTCTCCTCTCTAGTATCAACACAAGCAGATCATATAAAAAAAGTAACTCACCTCAGTGAACATTGACAGATACTGAGATTTGATTTGGTCACAAAGAAATTCCATTAGACAGCTATGTTTCTGAGTCCTGAAATACTCCTCCGTGAACTCTTTATTGCCTTGACGAATAACAGCATCTGGTGTAGCGCAATTTAACAAGATAGATCTTGCAGCTTTCTTTACCTCAGTTGCATTTTCAATAGCATGACATCTCTGTTTCATGTTTTCTGTTACTTGCAAAACAACTGAAGCACAAGTGTCAGAATGGTAACCAATGAAAACATCACAAGGACTATATCTCTGCTGTCCACCCATTAAGTGGCCAGTTTTGGCAACAGTGAACTCGTTTACCCAATCCTCTAGTTGTTGAACAATAGCCTTCTGTTCTTTCTTAAGTACAGTGTAAATGTCCAGATAATGTTTTTCAAGCCTATTTATGAGTGGAATAGGGAACTCTTTATATACCACTTCTTTTTCTTCTATGACAATTAACCGAAAGTTTGGATGGACTCTGCATTTCACACGATGAGTCCCAAGTCCTAAATCAACATACTTTTGGCCTGCCAGATAGACATAATATTGATTCAAAGCATCATAAAGGCTTTCATACAGGTTTTGCAGATTAAGTAGTATGACCATCTTTCCGGTTTCCATGCAGATCTTAATGCGGTTTATATTTCTGCATATCTGAGTATATTCTTGGTCTTTTGGAAAGCTGGATCCAAAGATAACTTCAGGTTGTTGCATTTCTTTACTAAATGCCTGCTGTAGGATCTGTAAAGCAGCATAATTTTTTGTTAGTATAAGTAAATACCGACATTCAGTGTCGTCATTATCACTTTTAATATTCTCCATCACTAAATCAATTGTATTAATTTCTTCCCTGTACTTAATTCCTTCGTGTGGTATAAAAATGTCCAGGGCATCAACTTCATCTTTCCCACTGAAATTCCGCAACACAGCCCGAGCAACCTCTTGCAAAGTTGGCTCGTTCTCAGAGCGCTTGGTGAATGCAAACACCATTTTTATGAGGCTATAGAAGTCTCGCAACCCAAAAAATTCCTTTTTTTGTCTTTTCTGAGCTTTAGAAACTGTTTGATAAGCGTCTGCAAAGTCAGGAAAGTATGGGTCAACCTTCCCAAGGATCAAGTTATCAGATGAGCAGATTCCTTTGGCACTTTCAATTAGTTCTTTTTTGTTTGGATCTCCCCGGGATACAAAAATTCCTCTGTTCATTTTTGCAGGATCTAGAGCCCAATTTGAAATTCCTATAAAGCCAACTTTTTTGTGTGGTTTAGGGTCATCATCTATGCAACCATCCTCTAGCAATGGATGTAGAGTCTTTAAAGGCATTTTTGGGGAGTCCTCTGCCAGGCCTATTTCATCTAGCACCACTACAGACACATATTCATCTAAATTCTTTGCTTCTTGGAAGCGGGCACAGTGCTTGAATGTACCTATGATGCCTTCAGGTGTTGAATGAGGGCTGCACTGAAAAGACACCAAGTGAATTTGTTTTAGATGCTTGTATAGATCAGTATGAGCTGCTTGACCCTGCATAGCATCAGCAACAATGGTCTTGGCAAGAGATTTTGAGCTTCCTGGTTTCCCAACAAGAAATAATGGAATTTTAAGTTCAATACAGATGACCATCATAAACAGATTTTCCTTTAAAGCAAGATTCTTAGCTATTGTTTTCCTCAAATCTACTCCAGATAAGAAGAGATCCTGCATTCTAGTTATTTCCTCCAGAATATTAGTTTCATCCTTGTATGGAACTGGAAAAAACTTGCATATGGCCTTCCGGTAGGAATTTTTCGTTTCCAAAGATGCATGATAGCAAACACCAACAGCAAGCACGAGGGACCATGCTACTACATCACTAATGCATTCTTTTCTTCTTCTTTCCAACATTTCTTCGAGATGCTTAAGGAGCTGTTCACTGTGATTATAAAACCATCTGAAGACTTCAACACAGCGCTCTACATCTCTAAGGCTGACAAAACTGCATTCATCTTTCCTTCTTCTCATGTAAGACTGAGAAGCTGATAAAACATCTGTTAATAATTTGATGTAATTACTAGAAATGTTGATCTCCTTTGTCAAACGGAGAACAACTTGTTGAATATATTTTCTTTCAGTGTCATTATTGAGCTGTCCAAAATCCCACACTAATGGCATCATGCTGGGGGGTAATGCATGGACCCGATAGACAAGTTGTCGTAATGGAATAGAACCAAGTCTCTCTCTTGTCTCGTCTGCTCTGACTCTGTATCCCAAACCTGCAGACTCTAAACGTTTAATCATCTCATCAGTGTGTTTTCGATATGGGTTACAGGCAGCAATAATCTTTAGCCCGGAGTTTTTCATCAATGGCTCCCCTTCTACAGTGTGGTCACACAATGCCTCTTTAATGCTACTAATAGCATCTGTTGTGTTTGCCTCATCAAAAAACAACACTGTATCACAATTGAGCTGTTTATTACAAAGTGCAATTTCTTGTGATTCTAAAATTTTGCTGTAAATGGTTTCAGCACTTGTACCTCCATGTACTTTTACAAGCTTCATGTTCTCAGTGTCAACAAATCCCTTGGTCAAATTGCACAGAAATTTTATGAGCCTGGTTTTTCCACATCCAGTTTCTCCCATTATTATAACAGGGATGCCGCATCGAAATCTCATTGTAATGGCCAAAATCTTAAGTATATTGTCCATGGTAAGCTCATAGGTGTCATCAGGGTCAAATGGCCATTGAATTCCAAGAACCATACATAATCTAGAAATTTTTTCTTCTCTGGTTAATCCATCAAAATCAACATTAAATGGTACTCTCTGAAGTTCTAAACCCTGATAAAGCTGCTGGGTCATGATATTTTGCCGAATAACACGGTTATTTCTGGGGTCAACTGCATCTACACCTCCAATATTATTTGGAAGCAAATGAAAACCAATAAATGTCATTGACTCATGGTCAGCATTAAAGAAAATGTATGGGTGTGGCTCAGATTCCCACCGTTTACGAATTAAAAATGGAGCAAGTTCTTCTTCACCAACTCCATTTAAGTTAATTGTTTGCCTGCCTGGACTCTGATCTGCAATATGCAATGAGGGTGTAGCAAAATCTTTTGCCATTAATATCATGAAGTTAACCACAAAATTTTTGAAGCCGTGCAATGTATCCCCAACTAACACATAATTGCAGAAAATTGAAGATTCACAGTCCTTCAGTTGGAGGTTTAAAAACCAACAAAAGTTTCTCAGTTCTGACCAGGAAGGATCAACTACTCCACAGTAAATTAAGAATATCTGCAGACATTTTAATGGATCTCCCTCTACAGAGCCTTTTTCATAAGTAAATGTATCTAAATTTGCATTCTTTTCAAAACGAATCAAGTATTGAAAAGGTCGTTGAAAACATTCACTTTTAAATTCTTGAGAATCCATGCCTGGGTATCCATGGTCCTTGGTTGTCTGAAGTTCTGTCATTCTAGTCAATACTTTTTTTGGAGGAAGACATACTATTTTGGGAAAACAGTCAATAAAATGCCCTTTTATCATATGGGGAACCTGTCAACAAAAATATAATATTGTAAATTTCCAATCTAAGTTCAAATTAAATTACCATTAAGCATAAACAGTTGTAGATCTACAGTACATTTCTAAACATATGTCACTAAGTACTCCTTTCTCTAACATCTTACATCATATTCTCATATCTCAAAACTAATAACAATATTCACAGTATGCATGTAAAGAACAATATGTTATTCAAGATAAAATGAGGTCTACAATATTCTAAATCAATTGCAAATTACTATCTTTAGTCATCTTTATCAACCAGAGGGTTAAATGTACTTTGTGTCAGTTTTCAGTTATTTGTTAATTTTAAAAACCCTTGCTTGTGGAAACATTGCCACTTAGGAAAATGTGTAAAGAAATCACATTTGGATTAACATAGCAATTATTCCTATAAAGTACTGTTAAAAATGCCATCTTTGGAGGTGCATGCACGGCACTTACCCGGATGGACGCATATATCTAAAGCTCCGTACACTCATCCTGACAAAGTGCCTTACATATGAACTCTCTACCAGCAAATGCAAAGAAAGGCCCCAAATACAATATAACTACCTCCAATTAACAGATCTGGGGGTATACAGAGACTAAAGTCCAAAATCATGCCTCAACAGAAGCTGAAATTCCGAGAAAGTATTTCACACAAGACAGCGACACTTCTCCACCATCACAAGAAGTCAACAACCCACACACACCACAACCAATAATACAACCACAAACCCCACTTACCCTACAAATGCTGGAAACACAATTCCAAAATTTACAAAAATTAACAGACGCCTTCAATGACTCCCTAAACAGAGTGCTAACAGAAATAAAAACAGATGCACAAAACATAGGAGAAAGAACAGATCACCTTGAGTTACAAACATAGGAACTTTACCAACGCATCATGTATCTAGAAGAAGACAACCAAAAACTTAAAGCAGATCTAGAGGCCATGCAAACTGCACAAGAGGATCTAAAAAAAATGCAAAAGAAGACAGAATCTATGCATCAGAGGAATCCCAGACTCAGTATCCACAAAGAATTTAAATCACTATCTTACAAGTCTATTTCAAGCAATTTCTCCGGACACCAATAAACATGTGGCGAATGGACAGAGCCCACTGAGCACTAGGCCCCAAAGATACAAACTTGAAGTTACCAAAGGATGTGGTCCTAAGGCTACACTATTTTGAGGGTAAGGACATAATCACTACAAAACTAAGCAATTAACCCTTATACAAACACCAGACATTACATTACCAACACATTACAAATTTTCAATGATTTAGCCCCTTCAACCCTTGCCAAAATAAGGGCATTAAAACCGCTAACAATAACACTAAGAGAACCAAATATCCGATCTAAATGCGGCTTTCCATTTAAGCGGTCACAAAAGACAGGAAACAACATATCCTGAGATTCTCAGAAGAAAGCACTGAATTCCTCCACCACTTAGGCCTACCAACAAAACTTCTCGCCTCCCCACAATGCCGACAGATCCTGGACCAACAATAGAGATGGGAACGCAAGAAGGCCCAGATTGATACAACCCCACAAAAACAACAAGCTTGATCAACACACAGTGGGTGAGACCGCTCTATTCTTAAATTGCAGGGAAGCCAACTCCTCAGTCTTATTAATGGGAAGTGATATCACCAGAGGGTCATGCAACTTATTCATCAACTGGGATATTCCACCACCTCACAACACCAACAGATACTGAACTGGCATCGTAAGGAAATTAAAGCCATGCAATCTAAATGGTGAGACTCACAGCAGCCCGAGAAGCACCTCTGAGGCCTTACCTATCTAAAATCTGCCACCACTACATGACATTGATCAACCACGGACTGATACCTCACACTGATACAACCCCACAAGAATTCGAGCTAAACAACATGGGTGAGAAAGTTTCATCTTCTTCCTTTTTTTTTTTCCTTTCTCCCTCCCTTTTTTCTTTTATTATCACACAAGATCACAAAAGAACTAACACCCAATAGATTTACCAGCAAGGCACAAAATTGTCAGAACAAGAGAGTGTCAATAATGGACATATACAAACTTTCCCTAATACAACCAAAGGGAGAGAACAGACCTTGCCTCCACCAAATAAGAGCTCCATAAATACCCCTACATAGGTGGATGACTCTGCTGATATAACCACCTAATACACTGGGGAACCAACTGTATATTTATAACTGTTTATGTTTTTCTGCTTAACAGTTAAAAAAAAATTATTTAGTCTTTACTAAAGTATAGAAGAAATTTTTATTTTTCTATGTAAATGTTGTAAATGCATCATAGATACAGATAATGAAGTAGGTGGCTTGGAAGGGAAAGATTGTGAGTTTTCTGTGTTGCTGGCATCTAGGCTAAATGAACAAATGTGATTTATTTGGAGACTTTAGATTCTTTACTCAATGTGTAACAATTATGCATAGTTAATCCTTGCACAAAGAATTGTCTTAAATGACAAAACCAGCCAATATGTATCTGTAGATAACAGTGCTTTGAACGATAAAGATTTCATATCATTTACAATGTAAAAAATATTTTTCAATAAACAAACAATTGCACTGTACACTGCCAAGTGTCCCAAATTTGCAAAAGGGTTGTGGCTTAATGAATACTTTAAATCAGCTGACTGCTTTGTAACAAGTAGAACTATCTATTTTACGGTTATTGGAGCAGTGATTTCCCACCTTTTGCTAAACTACTTCCAACACCTCAAGACAGCTAAATCAGTGAAACAAAGAACTGCAAAGCTCTGCATGCTACTGGGAGTAGTTCATCAGCATCAAGGTTTCTGAAACAATTGATAGAAATTCCTACAGCATTTTCTATGGCAAAGACACTTACATTGCTTGAGTTCATCTTAGAAATCACACTTGAGGTTTCCAGTATTTCTATAATGTACAAGTGGCATTGCTGACGCTTCCACATTCTTCCTTCAGGATCCATCAGATACTGGAGCACCAAAAGCTTAAAGAGAAATTCTGAAATTCCACTGCTGACCTAAGGCAAAATAATTACCGGGCGTTGGTTATGAAAATTTAAATAGAGAGAGATATCTGCTATAATAAGCCATTAGCATAGCAAAGATTATGAAAAACATTGCCTTTATAATTATACTTACAGATGAAGTGATGTCAATGTGGAATATAACTGGATTATTTTTGAATTCACCGCTTAAGAAGGGCAGAAGCATTTGCAAAACTTTAGTTTCATCCACTTGTGGATTAATCAAACGGATTATTTTAAGCACTGGCTTTTTTCTTGGAAATTTGGACACCAGCTTTTCATGTAATCTTTTTACATACAAAGATTTTCCTGGAATAGATCATAGGTTTCATAAAGCAAAGCTTCTTAAGTAGGTACATTTTAAATGCGTTTTTGTGCTTAGAAAAAAAACAAAATGAAAATAAAAAAGGAAATATTTTCTCTGTTCCATAATAAAAAAATCGTATTTGTAAGCATAATTCATTCACACATGTAAAAAAAAAGAAAACTTCAAGTTTAGTATATTTAGTAGTAAAAATTTTTGTAGAGAGATGAAATTGAAAATAGAGGGGTACAGAGAACAGAAACAGGGAGAGAAATTAATGGGCAATGAAGGTCAGAATGTGCAAAATAGCAGGGAATGGAAAGAAAAAGAAAGTGAGAATGAAGGAACAAAAGGAATAAAATATAGTGGGAAATGGAAAAAGTAAAAAAAAATCAGTAGGAAGTACGAATACATGAGTCATAACTACATATTAAAAACAACAAAAATGTCTTATTTTACCACCATCTACAACATACTTCAGGAGAACCATGATCAAAAGTGGAGTCGTATATTCTATTCACGTAAATATCCAAATTTCTTTAATATATTATCATACTATTATATATTTAGGCAAGAAGTTTCTTATTAATCTCATTTCATGTGATCAGTTACAGATCCTGTAGTTCTTAGATATAGTCTACTCACCAACACCAGCACGTTTAGAGGACACTATACCAACGCTGGTTCCATTTTTAAAAACCTGGGCAGCAGAGATCATGTCAGGATCAACAGTGAAATGACGCTGTAAATAATGCTGAATCTCCGGAAGAGGTTTGTGAGGTGTTACATGCACTTTGTACTGGCTGAACACAGATGGAAAATAACAGTGCTCTCTGTCACCATTGCATAGGATCACAAGCATGTATTTTTCCCCACACTGGTTATGTAACTGCTGAAAGAGCTGCTCTGCTTTATAACCAGTATCATAACTAAGTTCATCAGCATACAGCAGGCAATATATCTTCCTGCCTTGATAACCTGGTGTTAAACACCTCCTAAGAAACAATGCCACCTCCTCAAATGTAGTTTGCGCTGAACAGAGGAGAATTTCATCATAAGAAGGAAGCGGCTGCTGTGTACTATTCGTATATACCGCAATTGCCGACAAGAGAATTTCAGAGGGAGAGCAGAGAACCAGATTTGGACGACCTGGGATCAGGCTAGGGTGGAGATCACGTAAGATCAATTCTTTTTCTGAATTTTGTAGTGATGCTAAGCACTCCCCAAGTGAGTCAAGGTCCAATGTGCCTGGAAATAAAGAACTCATATTTGTCATGGAATATTTCCAAACCATCTCGAGCTTTTGTAACACATCTGTACAGGTCTCTAATTGGAAGTCCATCATCACTGTATTCTGATGTCCTGAATAATATAATTTGGGTTTCATAGAACACGCCTTCATGGTGTCAAATTTTGTGCAATTCGGTTTGATAAATGAGAGCATCATGAGGGCTTCCTCGCTTACTTCACTTGGCTGAAAATGACAACTCAAGTACACCAGCTGCTCAGCAGTGTAATAGTTCAGGTAGTAAAACTGGGACCGCTTCTTGTTCATGAAAGTCTCCCACTGAGATAGCAAATTCTCCATTTTTTGGCAGATGTTTGGAAGAAGTTCAGCAAGATTTCCTTGTCCTTCTATCTTACCAATCTTTTTCACATGAAATTTCATTTGGACTCCATATTTAGCATTATCGGAGCAGTGAATTTCTGCTTCCCATGTTCGGAACAACATATTGCCAGCCAAATAAAGATCAATAAAAGAAGATGCCAGTCTCTGTACATTGGAAAAGATCTGTGCAGAGAAAATTTACATTAATAATAAAAATAATATTAATAAATCCCTCAATTTTAGCTTGCTGTGCTCCATAGCAGTTTTAACATGTTAAGAAATGATCTGACACATTTTGAGCCTTATGTCTTTCTAAGACTGTGTTACTGCTGAAAGCAATAACCTGCTTACCTAGACACTGGGGTAATGCTTGCTCATTTAACATATTTAAAGGAATATTTAGTGAAATACTAATTATTTAGAATTCACAGAAAGTGGAATGTTGCCATTTAAAAAAAGTACCTGTGTATAATTAATGTGGGGTTCACGAGTACAAATTTTTTCACCTGCAAAATCTTGTAATGATAATTGGAAAAATAACTTCATGACAGTTCAATTGTAAATGTGTATGTATTATACATAAATACAAACCAGATGTATTTCTGTGTGTTCTGCACTCTGCAATAAACACGGTTATTCCCCTAATCTTAACAGTTAAGCTTCCTGCCTTTCTTTTTCCTATAGCTTATTTAGGGACACTGGACCCTGGTTTGGGCTAATCCTGTGTATGTTGTTCCTGAATGTGACTAGACTATTTTTCTAACTTATAAATAAAGTCATACATAAGTAGTAAGCACATGACTATGTTTCTTTATTTTCAGGCTGCCACATTTGTATTAGAAACTAGTTCAATTACAGGAACAGTCCAGTCTCCAACAGTTATTTTTTTTCCATCTACTTCCCACTATATTCCCAATATAAATAAATTACTTATTTTTTAGTGCATTTAAATTTACAGACACTTTCTTACAGAAGCCCCTCTGTCACCTACTTGCTCTTTAGCTGATTCATTTGGAATCTCATTGACTTGACCACCAGGATCGTTAAAATATAATCAGAAAGTGTACTCAGATCAGCAGATCAGATAATCAGCAGACTACACACCAGCAGGTTTCTGATTGGTTACTCAAGATTCTCAAGTCTTTCAGTCAATTCCCCGACTCAAAGGAACAATTAAGTTCCTAGGGAAATAATACTATTAAAAGCTATTTTACATTCTGTTGAGACTGTTAGTGACTAAATTGTTTCTTTAATTACTGTCCTAAAACCTATTCACCTTAACCTATACCACTGGCCAGTTAGCCTTCAGTCTTATTATATTTATTGTATAACTTTTGGAGTACTAGTGAAATAAATCTAATATAATAACATATAAAACCATTTTCTTCACCTCTGAAAACCTTTCAACTTCAACATTGCCTTGTTCACCTTTCCCAGACATAAGCATGAGCTTGTTCTGCAGTTCTTTCAGTTCCTCCAGAGTATAGCAACGCAATTCTTTCCCTTCCTCCTTTTCATCCAGCAGGTCCAAATGAAGAACATTATCAAGGGTGAGCTGTTGGACAGTGGGATTAGTTGTAGGTATTAATAATGTTACGTCTAGCTATCCACAGTATTCAAGAAAATAGAAAAATACACCTATTTGAAAAAAATTCTTGCAGCATGACCCAATCAGTTCATTTTACAATTACAGTTTTTAGTCCCTACAGTTCTACTTGTTTTTTTATATCTAAAGAAATTACAACTGCCTCCTCCAATAGGATTCATCTGATTGTTTCAGAAAGCAAAACATTATTAGCTCGAAATTGCACCATTTTTGTGAAAAGGTAAATGGTGAGAACAAGGAAGTGCATTAGCAATGAAATTTCTAAGATCAGGAAGATTAAAATATGTGATGTAACACCTTTATACTTTTACTAGTATTATACCTTTAATAGCCAACTATATTGTAAATCATCAAGTGTTCAAGATTATAAAGGCGGGCAGAGATGCAAAAATTTGGGTGTCCAAGCTAATGGCTGAAAGCCCAGATCATCGGCACTGACCCAACAGAGATCAGAGCAGGTGAATTTTTAAAGTTCCAGACAACCATGGGGTGCAGTATACACAAAAATATAGTCTGCCGATATTCTATGTAAATGCTTCATAAAGACTTTTAATTGGCAGACTGCACATTTAGGGTAAAACTTAAAATACTATAGTAGTAGTAGTATGAGAAATTACAGTGATATAAGAGATGAAATTTTGTTGAGTAAATAAAACTAACATAAATTACTTAAAAGCAGAAAATATATGGTGAAAACCATACAATTACCATGTTGTTTTCATTTGGTGCTTTAATGACATATGTTCCATTTCTATTTATCGTAGTTGCCAAGGACAGAGAAGACAGTTCCACAGACCCATGGCTTTCTTTTACAGTTTTCAACCATTCTATGTGGCGCGCAGAATCTTTCTGAGAAAATAAACCATTAGCGTTTAAAACAGTGTCTACACTAGCATTGCAGTGGGTTACAATGTATAAGGGATTTAGTCATGTTTAAAGGATAGCATCATTAATAATATTCTGTTCTTTCACTAACCCAATTAACTTGTCCAGACTTAAACAGCATAATGTATGTAGTTGATTTATAGATACATAACTCAATAACATAAGCTAGTCCTTAAAAATGGCACTTGAGCTCTCTTTAAATCTGACTTTTTTATTTTTGCAAAAAATAATAAACAGGTATATATTACGCAACCTGCTGTAGAAAACGGCGAGATCTGCATTTATATTTGTGAAAGGCCATTTTACCTCTGCAATATGTGCAACTGCTTACTTCAATCCTTTATAAAATTATGACTACATTGCTATTTCTTTGATTTAATGCCTATATTATATTATTTTATCCTACGGAAGCAGATCACCAATGAAAAAGTACACTAATATTATTAACCGTGAGCGTTTAATCATTCATAATTTACACTAACTTATTGTAATGACAGAGGATGTACACACGGACATGCTATATGAAAAAATAGGACACTATCATGAAAACTAGACCTGATATGCATCGTACAAAAGGGTAGTGTGAAAGTGGCCTGGATTAAAAAGGCCTAGAGTGCAGGTCCTTAAAAGAAATCCAAAGGGCATATTTATCAAACTTAAAAGTGGAAGAAGACAAAAAGGGAAAAGCGTTTCATCATTTTTGTCACAAATTATAACAAAAAATAGAAGTGATAATTTTTGTTCCTTTTAAAACTACATTTTTTCCCATTTTTGCTGGAAAACATTTTTGTGTGAAAACACAGGTTGCATGGAAAAATTGTGCAGTTTCCCTGGAAAAAAACAGCAAAACAAATTTTGCCACAAAAAAAAAAAAATTATTAAATGCATTTCCATTTTTGCTTTTATCCAATTCTTAGCATGGTAAATATGCCTCCTAATTAAACATCAACTTAATAGGGGAGTGACAGTTATGGGAAAAGGAGAGGAGAAAAGCATAGAGGAGGGCTCTTGTTGCAGCTGGTATTTTTTGAGGGTGAAACTATACAAGAGAGTAGACAAAAAACATAGCAATGCACTTGAGTTGAGTTATCTGCACACTGACGTTTGTTTGTTTGGTTAGCAAAACCTAGTCACTCTGTATGTTCCTATGTGTCAGTCCAATATAGGTGATACTTTTTTATTGGTAACTGAATACATGGTAAATACAAGCTTTCCACACTACTTAGGGCCACATTCCGGTAGGTCAGAAAATGACAGGCGAATTCTTTTTTGCTAATTTTTTAGGCGCGGCGCCGAAATTGTCGCGGACGCGCTCCCGTACTTTACAGGAACATATGTGAATTCACGGCG
>JAKJJM010013879.1:0-14042 GCA_021901965.1 Pipa carvalhoi | reverse complement strand
ACACACTGCACATGCTCAGTGTACTATGGCTCCTGTAGGTGTGTAACCCTTAGGGACTGAGGCAATATAGGCTAAACAAAAACTCTGAGTATATATCTGTCAAATTAAATTAAGAACTAATCTAATGTTTGATTCTCTTTCAATCAAAAAGAATATTATACTTGCATTGTAGAGTTTTTCTCTCAATTAGTTAGACACAACCATGTAGAATTGCCTCATTGCGGCAGGGTAGATTATTAATGTGTTGCAATGCATGCTGTAGTTTCCACTGAATTTTCTGCAACCCTTCAGTGCATATTTGAACTAATCTATTATAGGCCTTGCACAATGGATAATTTAGAGGTTTTTGGCGTTAAAGGGATGAAGATACCAAACAAATCTAATCAATTCAGCTGCATACCACATGGTTTCAGCAGTCTATACCAAGAAGGGGACATGAAAAAAGAATGGCAGTTGTTGGGCATACATTATAGCACTCCCTTTAAAAAGATAGATTTAAACATATCTAATATATATCTAATACAGGGCTGTATGGATTTCAGTGCAACTGCACTGCAAAGTGTTTTGCAATCTATGTAATCTTTCATTTTTTGTAATTCTTTTAAGAAAAAATGTTGGTATTTATGCAAATAAGTCCCTCAAAACAAAACACCTATAATTAGGGTTCTCACCTCATCCCTTTAAAACCAAACACTTTGAAAATGCTCATGCTGCAGTGCTGATCTGAATTTAGATGCAAGCTACATGTGCACCTGTTTTTAGCAGTCATGCAGCATGCATTTAAACTCATTTTGACTCACCATGTGCATTTTACATTTGTTTGGTTTTAAAGGGATGGTGTAGTAACTGTGATGGATGGACGTGAAATGCCAGCTCTGATTATTCTAAAGTAACTATTTTAGTATTTCAGCTGTAGCTGTAATTCTGTCCCTGAAATTCCTCCCCAAGAAATAACAAATGGTTTACTATTTGTGTAGAGATGAAGACACCTGGCTTCTCTACTTTATCTTATATGAATGACAGTTTTACTGAATAACATTGTGATCTATTTTAGTTAACCAAATGCTATTTTGTTTTAGATAATTATATTCTGCCCCATGAGGGACTGTACCTTATTTTTAGCTTACTAGTAAAATATAAAAGTATATGTTGTCAATCAATAAAGTCAGGTTCCATTTCATAGAGAACCATGTGTGTGTCTCTGTGAGTGGACTCACATATTTTTTCAGAATATTAATGGATTTAATACTTTACCGGGAATACACTCCTATTTAAAAAGGAAATATTTGAAATATACAGCCTGGAAGGTAATAAAATCTCATAAAGTCTGCAGTGGGTAAATATTACACAAGTTTCCCTTTTTCATAGGTAATGTTGGCGTGTATGTATACATTTCTGCAGTATTGTATGCACATATAAACAAATATAACTGGATATAGGTATGATCTTTGTAGCTATTTTTTGGATTGAAGATAGAGTTGCTTGTGCTGACGTCAGTGGCGCCAAATTCAAAAGGCTGAGCACTGCCTTCTGCAGTACTTGATCATCAAGTAAGTTTCAAGTGGAAAGGATTCTGTTTAACTGCCTGGTGTTCTGTATTTCCATATAAATAAATATAACAAAGGGATGATCTGCTTGTGCTTTTAAAACTAAAGTATAAAAGAAAATAGAAGCAGATTTTCCCTTTATTCACTTTAGCATTGTGCCACAGGGATTATCTAGTTGGCATATTTTATTTTGTGATGGAACCATATGCTTCATTTATTTCATAGTAATCCCTTGACTTTTAAGTCAGGATATTTTGCCCCAGTCCCCCAGTGAACAGTGTCAAGAACTAAAATTACAAAACGGATGCCATGTACTGCAGCAACAGTCCCATAAAATGCCCCCAGTACACTGCAGCAGCGGTCCCATATAATACCCAATGCAGTGTCGCAGTCATCTCCATATAAAGCCCTCGGTACAGTGCAGCAGTGGCCTCATATAATACCCTATGCAGTGTCACAATTTTCTCCATATAGCACACAAACCCATAAATCCCAGCTGCACACACACTAAGGTTGACTTACCTTCTTTTCTGCAGACAGTGCAGCCTATGTGATTACAGTCAGGGCCTCCAGTGTACACCAGGCCAGACACTTAAAAGGGAATCTGGCTGGTCTGGTGCAGGAAGCAGGAACTGGCAGTGCCTCTAAGTTTCCTTCTGCCAGTGCAGGCACAAGCACCATAGGCAAAAATGCCAAAATGTGCCCCACACCAGCAGTCTACCCCCATTGTGCCCCATAAAGTGCAGCAGTTCCCCCCCAGTGCCCTATACAGTGTAGCATTTTCCCCCCATAGTGCCCATACAATGCAGTAGTTTCCCCACATAGTGTCTATAACAGCGGTGGTGAACCTATGACACATGTGCCCACCACCGCTGTCCTAGAACCCCCCTCCCAGTGAGCGAGTGCTCCTTCAGTATAGGCCATGGACTTAACCTGAGAGTTTTCACGTCAGATCTGCAGCCTACACTGACAGAGTGCTTGTGATGGGAGGATGTAAGTATGTATCCTGATGCAGGTGCAATGACATCACTCATCAGCGTCTGCACTGTGGAGGAAGGTGCTGATAAGTTGCATCACTAATTGGCACTCAGTGCCAAAAAGGTTCACCACCACTGGCCTATAAAGTGCTGCAGTTCTCTCCCTACAGTGCAGCAATCCCCCCAGCTGTGCCCCATATAGTGCAGCAGTAATCCCCACACTACAGCAATTTTTCTCCCTCCTTTCTCCCGCAACCCTCCCTTTCCCTATACTGTACTGCCCCAACCCCCTTTTTTCAAACTGTCCTACCCCCAATATTTCCCAGATATGGTGCTGCCCCAACCCCACTTTCCCTATACTGTACTACTCCTAATATCCCCCTTTCCCCATAATGTGCTGCCCCCAACATCCCCCTTTTCCCCACCATCCTGTGCTGCCACAACATCCCCCTTTTCCCCACCATCCTGTGCTGCCACAACACCTCCCTTTTCCCCACCATCCTGTGCTTGCCCACCATCCCTCTTTTCCCCATCTAGTGCTACCCCCACCTCCCCCTTTGACCATCCAGTGCAGACCCCCTTCCCCTCCCCTCTCCCCTTCCAGTGTAGATTTCAACCTCCCACCCCCTTTCCACATACTGTGGAGTGTCTCTAAAAGCACTCCCCCTGCCCTGTCAATTCCCCAGTGCTACCCCCTGCTATCACTTCCTGGGGAGGAGAGGGGAAAACCAGCAGTATTGCTATGAGAAATACAGCAGTGTAGAACAGAGGACAGCTGGGATTGGGGAAGGTGGGGGCGATCGTTAGCACAACGAGCCCCTCCAGCAGCATATGCTGCTGAACCCTGTCCTGGCCCCGCTAAGCATGGAGCTGGCCAGGCCCCCATGCACCAGCCTAGGCTGCCTTGTGCTTTATCCGACCCTGATTCAGATTGTCTGTTCCAAAGAGACTGTGGCAGCTGTCCTTTTTTATCAGAACAGTGTGCTGGTAAGGGATCATGCTATGTACCAGCAGGACCCGCATGCTATATTGGAACTGGCATTCTGCTTTTCTCTCTCTTGGGTATTCTGCTAAATGACAATGTAAACTACTATTGATTTTGTTTATAGGGAAAAAATCTTGGTGTTTATAAATAGAAGCAGTAAAAACTGAGATAAGAATATGTATTTTGTGTATATTATTATTTCTAAAGCGCTGCAAGGTTAACTAGCACTGAACAATTAAACAATGTATGTATATTTTACTGAATGAGAAGTTTTATAAAAGAAATAATAAGTGAAACATATATTCTCTGTTTTTAAATATTTAAAGTAAATGTAGCACAAACCATGACAAAACTTTGTATTTGATCACAGTCAGTGCTCTCTAAAATAAAACCTTTCATGTTACTTCCAACAAACATTCATTGTAAAACATGTTATTCCCAATGTTTTCAGGGGCATTACTTTTAAAGGACCAGTAACACAAAAAGAAATAAAATTGATATCTGGAATTGACATGGCAGTTATTTGTTTGACTTGTAAAAATGGCAGCCTTGAAGTTATTGGTTTATATTGTCTCTCTGGATGGTGCATATATATCAAAGAATGGATTTGCACCAATTTACCCACAGTGCAGTGAGGCAAGTTGTGCATATTCACTATTAGCATATTGTCATTACTATGGAGAGAATTGTCCCATAGCGATTTCTGAGCTTTGTCAAGTGAATAAAATTGATGGTGTATTAAAGCAAATTCATTCTAAATAGGCAGATTGTAGCAAGGTAAGTTGTGCATATCTACTATTTTCAATACTATATAAAGAATTTCCATGAATTGTTGCATCGTGATTTTTGTGCGTAGTCAAGTGTATAATATTGATGTATTGTGTATGCAATATGTATGTATTGTGTATGCAATAATAGGACTGGGTGGGGCTTGTTCACTAAACAGGTAAAATATGGCTGCACAAGGAAGAAAAACAACCTAAAAATAATACAAATTAGAAATCTAACTTTCCCTACAAAATGTAATATAAGATATTTACCATTGCTATGTAGGAATAACTGCCATGCCAATCCAAATGTTATTTTTTTACATTTTTATGGTTTCTGAGTTTTTTGTTTTTTTTTTGTAGAATATCAAACAGAGAAAATGCATTACTGTTTAGCAGCACTACCCAGCATGCCCTATTAAAATCCCATATCTACTCTATAACACAGCATCATTCCATCAAGTACTCCAACTTACAGGTTAACTTATTAACTTGGGTCAATGTCACATGACTGAGTCTGAAAGGTGAATAAACTTTGTAAATTTGAATCCTATTTTAGTTGCTACAAACCTACTTTAAAACATATACCTGTCAGGGTCCTTCATGAGAGCTGTACACCCTCCAAATACCTCTTCTGATGCTCCACAGTCTGCATGATTTTAAACAACCAATGGGGGGTTAACTACATCATGTTCTCAAGACAGGGATATATATCTGTTACTTCTAGAGGCTTTAGCAAAGCAACCACGAAATTGGGAATAGATTAAAATCACTTCCTTATATGTCTGAGTGTTATGTAGTAACTGCATTCCAACTCTGATTGTAATATCTATGCTATAAAATATCTTTTGTGGTCAGATTAAAATAGAGAAGTACATGAAACAAATCTAAATAATAATGAATGTGCTGTTTTGCAATCAGAGACAGTATTCTAATTAGACATATTTGGGGTTGGTATGTATATCTGATAATAAAACCATAAATACTTCTTGAAATCGAAATTAAAATGCAAATTGAAAATGAAAGTGAAGCAGGAAATTAGGAAGGCTGCTTTCTTTGATGAATGTTATAATTGTTATATTTGACACGAACATAAAGTATTTTCAGGATAGGCTTATAAATTAATAAGTATCGCTGGTGGTATATAATTAGTATGATTAAGGATTTACATTTGTTTTAGTTTATCAACATCATTTTTATTATGTATGAATAATGAATGCATGTTGTAGCAAAGGAAATAATGAAGTACAGATAAAAAGAATTTGATGGAGTGACTTTTATTAAAAAACCCAGTCTTCAACAGTTATTTGTCCATCTGCCACTGTTACATAAATCATTTATTTCTTTTCATTTTTTTTTAATTTCCAGTAACTTCCTTGCAGTGACCCCTCCTCTCTTACCTACTTCCACTGATCAGTTTATTATCTGAGTGACTTGATTTTAACACAATCACAAAGAAGCAGCTCTTCTGACTGATTCTGAATGGTTATTCACTTTCCCAAAGCCTCTCAAATCAAATACAAGATGTAAGATTCCAAACTGTAGTAGAAAGAACAGTTACACCAGAAATAGAAATGTGCTATTTGGATAAGCATGGTAGTTCCTCTGCTTCTGGCTGCTAACTCCATCCAGAGTCGAAATGTATTATTCCTTGTGTATGAATAGCTCTTTACTAGTCCAGTGGGATTTTTACAAGTGAATATTGCAGAATGAGTAGATCATTCCAGTACTAGGTTAATTAGCAGAGTAATAGCTGGTTTTATTACACCCAGGGCTGTTCACAATAAGACATCGCAGTCAGGGTGTTTATTAACATTGGCAGAAGTAATGTAGTGCTCTATATGTGTACATTGTGCAAGGGAGTAAATAAGAAGTTATAGGCCTCCCACTGAATCCCACAGATCACCACAGAAGGGAAAGTTTCTCCCGTGGATTCTTTGGTGTTTAATGCATAAGCCATAGTTCTGCTGGTATAAAAAGGTTATTCCATAAAACTGTTTCAGACTGTGTGTACATGTTATGCGTACCAATTGCTTATTAGTAAATTGGTATTTTTCAAGAATTCCTGGCACTCATACCGTATGTATATTTAGAAATTGCTGTCCCCATAAATAATTATGTTACATGCATTGGCTCAAAATCCCCAACATGTAATGTGTCAGCATCATTATTAGAAGCTAAACTGGTAGTCTTTGGTCTATGAGCAAGTCCTAAAAGGATAATCTACCAGTATTTAAAATTATACATACATACATATAATGCTAACACATACTGGCACAGTTACTCTAGTGACACTGATATAAGAGTAGTAATAATGGAATCCTATGGACATTTCCATAGTGTCAATGGGACAATCATTTACTGACATCTAAAAATCCACAGCAAGTGATTAGTAGTTAGCAGTCACTAGTAAATGGATGCTAGATTTAGGAAAGTCAATCCCTAATGGTTTCTGTAGGATACTAGACATTTATAAATGATTGCAACTATTAAGACATTTCTCTTTTTTTCTGTAGCCAATGATAATGTAACAGTAAAGACTGTAACAAAATGGAATATCTAGAAAAACATTGCTCTTTAGTTATATAATAATGCAACATATATATTTTAGTATCCAGATTGTTCCTGCAAGTCATTCAGCAATGGAAAATCAACTTCTAGAAATGTTTATTTTTACTCTTCACATATTTACCATCATGTTTTCTTCCTAAAAAGTTCCTAAAGTTGGTTTATTATTTATCAATGGCTACTAGCTATGTTATGAACTTTTAAGTCTGTTTTTCCTCAAAGGGATTTGTACTGATTCTCCTAAAAAACATTATAGTAAACAATACAAGACTTTAAGTTTCTACTCAACACTGGCAATCAGAATGTAACAAGCTACAGTCAAAATGCTGACAGATAATTAGTATGCTAAGAACAGTGTGAATGTTGAATCTAGGATCTTTATGCCAGTGGTTCTCAACCTTTTTATTGCTGTGACCCTTTACTACAATTCCCTGTGATTTGGCGACCCCCATTCATTAATTATTATTGGGTGACTCCATTCAAACCCTATATATTGAATGGTCTTAGGCAACCCCTGGCAAATCGTCATTCGACCCCCGATGGGGTCCCGACCCACAGGTTGAGAACCACTGATTTATGCAATGCTTCTTAACACATATCACTCATAATATATGTTTGTAGTACTGGGGTGGATGGCAACTAAAAGGTAGACATGAAACAGTATCCCCAGACATTCATACTCATGGTGTTTTGTTTTTTTTTATTACTTTCGCAGCGGCAATCTAGTGCTAAAACCTTTATTTTTCAATTGTAAACCATAACTAATACTTTCCAAGTATTAACAAAGATTTTAGTGGAGTTAGTTTCCACACCTTTGTGAGACAGTTCATTCCAAGTTGGGAAACATCTTGTGGTGGGTTTGCTTATTATGTATTAGCATTAATGGATGTTTGTCATCATATGAACAGAATAAAATCTTGTTTTCTGAAGAAAGCTTGGTTTATACATCAGAAATAGGACAGAAGACAGAAGGGATGGTCCAAAGTCTCTTCTTTTCTGAGCTACTGGAGTTCTTAGTTTCAGTGTGAAATGAAGGACTGGCAGCTGTAAGATTAAGCTAATTTTCTGATTTTTGCCCATCATGTAATGCCTTAACACTGCAGACTATGTACATGCAAATTAAAATGCTCTCAAAATATATATACAAATACTATGTAGTACTTTCCTCATTCATCTCTTTATTATGGAAAAGGAATCATTAAAGGCAGCTATAGAATGGTAAACCTACTGCTAAGGAGTGATTTAAAATCCTCTTAATAATCCAAAATAACAAAATCTCATTTAAGGAAAACATTCTTTGTAGTATGTGGCAACATTTCAAAGGACTAGTTTCTGAGTACCTGAGGAAGGGATCAATCTCCCAAAACATTGTTATGCATTCCAATAAATTTGTGACTGTGTTCTTTATCTTAAATTAGACTTTGTTTGATCCCCATAATATGTACCTGGTAGTCTAACAAGTCTTAATTTTCCTAGAACTTAAAGGAAAGGCCAAATTGATGAGGTTGATCGCTGCACCTCCCTCACATGTTGAACTGAATGATACCTATGAGTGTATGGCACACCACCTCTGGTTATTATGAATTAATCTAGTACTACACTAGTAATCTAATTTCTGTACGTAGATTTATGTACATGTCATACAAGAGATGCGATATGGACAAAATGCTAGCCTGGTCCTATCCAAAAAGTGCTTGATTGCATGGCCTGGCGTCATTAGACACACCTGGTACACCCCATGTGCATGTCAATGCTTGTAGACAAGAGGTGAACTTTGTATTTACAAGTATTATACAGTACTGGCATACTTTTTATGTGTTTTAGCCATGTACAACAGAACTGACCCTTTCCAAGTCTTTACTAGCAGAGTTAAATCAAATTAAGTGGAGTCATGGATATATGCTAATATCTCCATTAGGCTTATTTATTATTAACAGAAACAGTTTAGTCTTCAGCTACTTGCCAAGTTTATTTGTTAATGTAAAATACATGTTTTTTGCTGTATATTGTATTTTATTTAATAATATCACACTTCTTTAATTAACAGCTATTTACTGAAGCTCCTTCTCTTTCTTTCCTACTTTCTTTTCTGCAGTGCGGTTTGGAATCTTAACCAGGGATTTGACTTTGGCCTTAGGGCCAGATTCCGTAAGGTCCGTAGTTCTGGGGAAATGCCGCTCTGTTCGCCTGCTCTTGAAGTGCATGAAGCGCGTCCGCGACTATTTGAGCAGCCACACCTCATGCACTTCCGAGAAATGCCTTCGCAAAGGCATTTCCCCAGAACTACGGACCTTACGGAATCTGGCCCTTAGACTTTCATAAAACCAATTAGAAACTTGCAGACGTGTAACTTCACACATGCTTCTTGTTCTGTAACAAATCAGATATTAGTTAAAAACCAAGGAGAATAAGTAAATAAGATATATTGCAGAAATCTTTATTTAACAGTGGCAATTTGAAGACTATATAACTGTTGGGGACTAAACCGTATCTTTTAATACTCTTTCAAGGCAGACAGTGACATGCTTAAAATCATCAGTTCAACACAGTGGAAGTTATTTATATAAAGTGTCGCTGAATTAAATAGAGCAGAAGAACCTACTTATAGCCTATCAGGGTAAATAACCTGGGTCTACACATGGCTTTTAAAGGAAGAGTTATAACCTCCAACTTGCCCAAGGTCTGTTATTTATGGTATCATCGTTTTCACAGGATCTGGCCTAAAACCTGTGGGAAAGCCTTGCAAATGATGGAAAACATTTTAGTCTTGTGAAGGTTAAGGGAACAAATGTAACGTTTAAAACAGAGACGTGATGACTAGGTTAAGTAGCTTTTTTAACATTTATTTGTAAAAAAAAAATATTGTTAATCTACAAAAATAGTCAATCTTAGTTTTATTGACTTGTATTTAATATAACTGCCTCAGAATTTTAGTCATAAGCATGTTACAGTTATGCATAATAAAAACTAGGACACATTTGCATTTCCACCAGTAAACAACATCATCTAATTACAAGAAGTATTTTTTTTAACATATTTTCTCTATGCATTTAGACATTGCTCTTCTGTCAGTCTCACTGCATGCTCAGTCTACTTTGACCTCTTCAAGGTCATTGATTCTTTTTAGCCTGCTTTATATTAGCGTGCAGCTGGACCAACAAAGTAGACTGACTGCTTGCATGTAAATGAATGCTGCTGTTTTTTTTTATGGCACTTTCATTTGTACTGAGTGTCACAAAGTGAAATTGTGCAAGTTTTACCAGCAATAGCTAATTCATTTAAAATATTGGTATGATTTACACTGTAGTGCTAAATAGACTATAGGGAAAAGGAAACACCAAATCCTACTCCAGTCCCTAACTTCAACTTCTGTCCACATTTCAGTCTAATTTCAGTAACATGTCAAAGAAAATCTATCAGCGAGGCATTCTTTTACATAAATGTGATGAGAAAGCATTTTGAAACCTTGTGCTTCCACATTTAGGCACCGATTCTTCTTTGTACTGCTTGCAAGATAAACCTGTGCTTTTAAATCGTATTTTCCTTCTCTCTTCTTTTTGATGAAGCAATTAATAGTCATACATACACTCTGGAGATCCTTTTTTTTTCTCATTATAAGCTATTCTCTACTTTAATCTGCTCTTGGTAAATAAATTGATTCACTGGATCTTGCTGCTGGCTTCATGCCCTGTTATGTGGGCCCCTCAGGTTCTAATGTTTTCTAAATGCAATACAATTATAGATAAAATTACATTCATTTTACAACATAACTGATGTCCCTCAGGAGTGTTCATGGCTCCTTTGCACTTCACATACATAGCTGCTGAGTAAAACCTGCATTTTCATTTGAAATAAATGGAATACTGTAAATGCTACTTACTGTTCCCACATCCAAAACATTATTAGAACAAATGGGGGGTTAATGGCTAAAGTGCGAATGCCCTTGTCAAATTCACTATGTGTCAATTCGTGACGCCACGCTGGAGAAGTTGTGAATTTGCTTCTCCTTATTGACTAAGCAGCGAACAGGTTTGGTGAACAAGCGAATGGCGACGGACGCTGGTGGGAGTGTAGTGTGGCGTAGTCAGACGAATAGTAACAGGATCCAAAATGATGTGAATTCAACCAGTGAAGGGCAGTGACATCATCTTCACCATATCCCATTATGAGTATATAAGTTAATATTACAGATATTTTTATGTCACCTTGTCCTTATGTCATGTTGTAACTCGGTTGTAGTCTTTATTGTTGCTTTTGAATGAATAGTCGCCTTATGCAACACTCGAGCTCTGTCATCAACCCCCCAATTCACCAATCTGATCTGGGGAAGTCAAACAGGTGAATTCAGAGCAGTACACCTGCCCTAATTCACCTCTTCGACAGATTCTGCCACGTGGTCAATAGGCAAATTACCTGTGCTGCACACACAAAGTGATGCAAAGAGCTTTGTAATTCCGCTACCTTCGGAAGCATTAAAATTTGTCACATATTCGCCACATCATAGAGTTTGCTCAATACGAGAAGACTGGGAAGCGGCAAATAGACACAAGTTCAGAGCTTTACATAACTATTTGGATTTTAGCCAATAACCCCCAAGATGTTTAATTTTTAAAGAACAACTAAAAAAGCAAAACCAAAAAAGCTATATTAAATAAATACCTTATAGTAAGCTCCGGCAATGCACTCCCAGCTTCTCCTCTGTGCTCTCTCTTCACTGCATGGAGGCAGACTTCACAGTGCTTAGGCTATCACAGGAGCCGGCGCAAAGCTCCGTCCCTTATGCAAATGAGCGATTAAGTCATCATGCTCATTGTGCCCCGGTGAGAGGAGAGCTATCATTGGGGAGCAATGAGCATGATGATGTAATCGCTCTTATGCACGGCTGATTATCCTGTGTGGGAGGAGCTTCATGCTGGCAGCTGGGCCCTCCATAGCACTGTGAAGACTGCCTCCGTGCAGTGAAGATACAGCACAGATGAAGCTGGGAGTGCATCACTGAAGCTTACTACAAAGTACTTATTTAATGTAGCTTTTTTTTTTGCTGCTTTAGTTCTCCTTTAATTCCCCTGATTTTGTGAGTCCTTCATTAGTCTGATCCCTGTCCATTCCGTCCACAACAAGCCTCAAACACCTCCTTAAATCTTTCTCTCCCCTTTATGCTTTTGCCCAGTTTTTAATACATGCATTATTGTTGATGTAGTATGTATAGAGAAAGAAGCATTATAAGTATGATCAGTCTAGGCTATGCTAGTAAAACATTGAGGGGCTTATTCATCAAAGTGAGAATTCCACTGTTGAAGTGAATTCTCATCACTTCAGGTTGCTAAGCTTCAATTCTTTACCCCTTATTCACTCAACAGTGGATTTCCCATGATTGTCAGTAGCCCTCTCTTCCATAGTGCGGCAAAGTCAGTCAGACAGTAGGAGCCCTGCCATTAGCCCCTTAATTCACCACTTCAATCTGGCAAAGTAAAACTGGTGAATGTCCTTGTCTAATTTGCTACTGCGACAGACTGCAATAGACTCCAACGATGAATAGGAGAATTACATGTGCACGTGCACGTAAAGTGGTGCGAAGTGCTCCCTATATCCGCAACTGTTGTAAGCTGTGAAATTGGTCTTGAATTCATCACAACACAGAGACTGTTGAATACACGAATATGGGGAAGTGGTGAACAAATGTGAATTCACACCTTTATGTGACACGTCAGCCGTTTGTGAACAAGACATGATATTCATGATGTATGGGGGCAGCATTTGTTCTCAGGTCATTTTGTGTACTTTGTTGCTGCTAAAGACAAATGTTGGAAGCAACACTTTTTCTGTCACTACAGAAAATATTTTGTAAGTTTTTAATTAATTATATAATTATACAGACTTTTACACTGATGTTTGTGTCTGATATTTAAGCACCCATTCATCTGTGTACTGCTTCCTAGAAAACCCTGTGCAATTTTGTTGCACCACAAAGTTTTAAATAAGTATTACAAAAAGTAACAGTGCCAATTTTGTCACCGAATGAGACAATTATCAGTTCTGTATTAAAGAAGCTTTTCTTGTGACACAAAATGGACCTATTGTACAAAATTGTTTTATTAAATGTTATTGCATTTCAAGGCAGTAAATATATTTGGTGTAGCAACTAAGGGTCTTGTGATACAAAGGGGGTTTTTGCGACAAAAATATATTTACCATTATACTAAAAAATGGGGTTTTGTGGCACACATTTTTTTCAAAGTCCAAAATTATTAATGATCAGGAAACTAGGTGGATAATGTATTTTGTTTAATGGTTAGGTAAGTGGTCAGCGAATCCTTATAAAAAAAAGTTGTTTCGTATATCTATCTTAAAGATACAGTTACCAGACTAAAGGCACAGTAACATAATGAGATTAATAACTCAACAGAAATCACCTCTAATACTCTGTACTGTTAAAGAAACTAGAATGTTGTACCAGAGTGCAGACTCACCAGAAAACAAAAAATGCACAGTTGGATTGTTACTAAATAAAATTATTGTTGGAAACTGTTGGTTTAACAGCAGGTAAAGGGTAAGTTATCCCTTTGTTTTTTGTATCAGCAAGTGAGAAATGTCTGCACAAATGGTCTATCATGTCAACTATGTTTTTATGTAGTTAGTTATATTGGAGGAACAGCTCTGTGTTGCCCATTGGCTTGTTTACACTAGACAGTTTTAGCTTGTCGCTATAAAATGCTTTCCCTGTTTAATATTGCATATACTAGAAAATCGCAACAAGTGTAAATTGAAATTTTGCTACTACAAACTGTAGAAACAATGTTCCTGCTTCTGAGAAGCAGCTTTAGAGTTGCCAATGTAAATGACCCTGTAGGGTCCCAAAGATACAGCCCACAGTTTGGGAAAGACTGTGATTGCTACAGACCAACTGTCACGTAAGGTTACCCAAAACCCAGGGGAACCACTGAGAATCCGGTCTCGGAGTGCTTTTCTGACTATAGTAGCCACCTTTGACTTCGGGAGGAGCCCTCTGCTACTCGGGTGCCGCCAGGTCTTAACCCTTTCCATACCAGCTAAAAAAATTTTTGTTCACCACCTGTTCCCAAGCACTTTTTTTAAATTTTGCGCTGTATGTGTTTAGCTAAGATTTTCGCACAGAAAGCAATGTGATTTCCAGGAAAATTATATATCGTTTTTTTCAGCAGACATTGGGCTTTCACAT
>JAKJJM010013861.1:0-10235 GCA_021901965.1 Pipa carvalhoi | reverse complement strand
TATATATATATATATATATATATATATATATATATATATATATATATATATATATAATCAGTATCAGGTAGGTTGTAAATCTCCTTTTAACAACCCTCCAAAGTGATAGTTGTGCAACCCATAGTCAACATTTCATTCAGCAGGACAAAGTCAGCAGGGGGGCTGGAACAAGAAAGGTGGAGAATTTGAGTAAATGCTTCTCTGTGATACACATCAATGCTTCCCTCTTTATGTGATAAGGTTCAGTGGCTCTCAGAAGGCTTCACAGTTTGTGACTCTTTATCAGATACTCCCAGTTCATTATGGTAGAATAAATGAACAATCCAAGAATCTGTACCAGAAAAATAACTCTAATTGGTCCCGAAGGTGAGTTTGGTTCCGTCAATGAAATCAAATATAGGACAGTGTCCCGCTGCTTGCTTCCCACATCACACCATGCACAGGGGAAACCTTTTAAATTACATAGTATAATTGACATTAGATATCATACCACATCAGTGAATATCTTTATTAGCATCAAATCGTTCACAAACAGAGCTTCCTCTGTGTTATTAAACAGAACTTGTCCTAGGTGTTGCCTTACTAATTAGGATGAGCCTGAGGAAGGAATCTGGGTCGTGTTAAATTAATTGGAATGAGCATGAAAATTAGCAACGCAAACTGCATCAATTTTCTATAGAGCGCCTCCCTTTCACACAGAGAACAAAAATGGATATCTCCTAGAATTAGCTAAAATCCTTTTAAGTGCTTGCCAACCTTGAACTACCACAGCCCACCAATATCTCAGATTTTTTTTCAATGTTAATGAGGGTTTTTTTTATAATCCAAGACTGTAAGTGTACAGTGGCAAAGAGGGCGTACCATGCAGGGCAAGTTGCCAAGGCATGCTGATATTCATTTATTTTTGAGTATTCTCCAATATGTCTGGAATAGAAGAGTGGAGCTCATTAGTGATATATTAGTAACCAAGTGCACCAGTTGGTAAAATGCCCATTTTTAACACTCTAATAATGCTTCTCATTCAATGTAATTCCAAGTAAAAGGGGCGCTTGTTTTATTTTGTTACGAAGTGCTTGTAGCATGCAGATCTGTGTAATAAATGTACATATTTCCATATATAGCATGAACAATAAAATGTTAAATGCTTTAAATATAGAAGTGCACAATATATCAGAAAAATTTTCCTGTTTGCACAGCCGGGAGCTATATGTAGAACCCCACATATGTCCCAAATCCCACATCGCAGTGTCACTGTCACTTTATGTACAATCACGCAGACCTTTCAATCCTTGTTCTGTCAAGTTTACATCATAAATGCCAAAAATAGAGATGGAAAATTTCTTTGGCCTCTGAAGTTTCCCCTATGGATATATAAATCTCCCTTAGTAGGTCAATAACCAAAGTCTGACTTACCACTTCCAAGTTATAATATATTAATTACTACTTTTAGATTTGGGTTTTAGTGATGGCAAAGCAGCACTAAAACATTTCTTTTCCTGCAAAAAGTGAAACTGAATTTTGCACCCAATGCAACACAAGTAGCTTTCTGCAGAATTGTTCTACACCCGCCCCCCCCCCTCAATTTACTATGCCGAAATAAGATGTACTCATGACAAAACAGCAGGGAGAGAATGAACTTAATATGTAATCCCAGGAGAAAGGGATAGGGAAATTCTCAGAGCACCTCATTATGAGAGGCAAAATGAACCTCTCTGTGTCTCCTGTAACTGGAAGATTAGAAGAGTGATGGATCCTTCGTTTAAAATGCAGCTGTTTTATTCTGCTTTAGTAATTAATTCTTTTTCCAATAATGTATTGATTAAGCGTAGACCCTGATATAGTTCAAACTGAAAATGATCTCACGTGGCTGCAGTAATGCTGGAGGAGTCAATGAAACTTCCTAGAATTGCAACATACTCTCAGCCTAAGTCTGCCCAGGGAAGAGCAGTTTTTTGCTTATAAATTAGTCAGGCCATGTGTTGCTTTGCTGCTGTGTTAGCCGATCCTTGCTTTTGTCTTGACGCTTGCTGAATTGCTTTTCAGCTTGCTCTCTTTTGTGCTGTCACATACAAAGTCAGTATTGCAGCTGCTGCTACTCTGAACTCACTAAAGGTACACAGCCATTCCTACAAAATACATTCCTTTCTCTCTTTTTTTTTTTCTCTACACATCCAGCTGCAACTTACAGAGAAGCAGAAATCTGTGGGATGCCCCCAGGGACACAACTAACAGAGAAATCATTGCTTGGGTGTGCAGGCATTTTTGTGCTAAGACTACAAAAAATAAAAATTAAAACAAAAAAGCACGAACAATCTTTAAGAGGAGATGCCCTTGTGGATCACAAAACAGTGAGCTTAAAAGAAAAAAAAGGTAAATATAATTGGATATGAATTAAAACAAAGACAAATGACTGAAAGAAACAAGAGAGGGATTTCTTAACAGAAATAAATGAATATTCATTTACATTCTACTTTTTGAAACAAATTTGTATTAAACAGTATAAACATGTGCTGGGTAGTCCTGGCAGGAAGACTGTTCAAAGGGAACAACTTCCACTTTCGACCATTCTCTGGCACTTCTGTCTGAAAACCAGGAGTTTGCACAATGTCATGTAGATGATGCAGACAAGGAATGGAAAGCAATCCTCTAGAGACGCTCCCCAGCTTCCTGTCTCCTAAACAAGTCTGCCATGTTGCTGCATCCCCCTGCAGACTTAACCTGTGACCTCACCTTTGTCCCTAATCTTTTCATATAGTTTATGAGGAACTGGCACTGGTTGGAAACCCCAAGTCTATTTATGCCTGATGTATCTTGTGTGCTGGTGAAAGGCTTAAACCTAAGAATGCAGCCATTAAGATGTTTTCTTGGTTAGACTGTTTTTAAAATAAGAGCGTGAGACTTTAATATCTATCTTTTTTTTTTTCATTTTATGAAAGACACTGAGCCAAGATATTAATTTGAGTTTGATCAATATCACCCAGGGGTAACTCCTTTATATTGAGAACTATTCGGTTATGGTCTCTCTCTTGGAATTACATGGCTTTTTCACTGCAAGTCCAAGATTCCTTTTTATAGCATTCCACTACTGCTATAGCTGTTCTAATCCACTACACAAGCATGTATTGACTGTGACATATAAACAATTGATCAGGATAAAGGAAGTGGATATCTATTATCTAGAGTACAGCAAACCATGTGTATCAGTGTACATGTCAAACAAACCTACTCTGTGGACTTCAACCCAGTTTTTGATTATCTGGTTAAAACAATGGCTTAAATATAAAAATGTGTTCTTCATTTTGCATTCCTTTTACCAAATAGATTCTTTCACAGACCTAATTATGCTCTGTAGGTATAAATGCTGCCAGTTATGTAAAATACATATTAACTCCTACTTACAGTCAATTGCCTCCTCTCTGCAAGATCAGGAACACAACATTTCATGTATATTTCAGGGTCCTATTCTGACAGACTGACAGCTACATTTCAATTTCCAACAGAAGTTAACATCTAAAATATACATGTTGGTTATCCATCCACGGCATCTCCCTTCCATTGTACCTTTATTTAATAGATGGAGGTCTCAAATGTAAAGAACTAAAAATACATACTGCCTTGAATGGAAACATGCATGTGTTGCTCATTTAGTTGGAATTAGGCAACAATTCCACACCAATATATTTCTCACAAGTGAATACTTGAATTGAAGACTCTTTATCTATGAGGAACATCCAGCTGTGAGTTTAAGTTCACTATGGGTAAAGAGCTGAGATTTTCACTTAAGTTCCTTAAGACCTTGCATTCATTTAAGTACAGGTACAAAAACATTTAAAAAGGTTACCCTGCAATTTACTTATTGAGCAAGGTGGCAACAATTCATTAAAGAAGGGGCACTGATAATTTCACAGTGAAATGTAGTTCCAGTTTTGAAAATTGTATTTCAAATTCCACTTGATTTTTCAGGCTTCTTAAATCTGGCTAATTATACAGTAGACACATAGGAGTAAGTGCATACTGTGTGAAACACTTTATATTATCTCTGCCTATTTTTTTTTCTGAATTCTTCCTAACAGCCATTTGTGTTAAGCAGTTAAAATAAAGATTTAACCTGGTAAATGTACTTTATTACTATACTCTAAGAAGGAAAGGATATTTTTGAAAAATTATTGGAATGTGATGGAGTAGATATTTACATTAGAAGCGTGTGAATGAGAATGGGTTATGTAGTGGTAAATATTGATATGGGACATAGGTGGTCAGCATGAGGAATGCAACACCACCTAGCTTAAAATCAGTTAGTAGGGAAGCTGGTATGTGTATATGGGTCAGATGGGTTTACAGAAAGTTTTCAAAGTTGAGGAAACTAGCTATGAGTGTGTATATACCAGGAAGGAATTTTGAAGGATGTATAGCATTTATTTCCCATTTACATCCCTTAAAATGTATATGCAAAATAATCCTGCCTTCAACATGCCATGCATGTGTCAACATGCAGAAATCAATCTCAGACTCAGTCATATGCTTATGTCATAAATGCTAGCCATTCTTTTTCTTTTTGAAGATCGCATAAGTTATAAACATATGGTAAAAGACATCTTGGGCGAGCTTAGAGATTTAAAAATTATAATAATATTGATAAGAATTTTTATAATTGCTAAAGAGCACTAATACTATTCATAACTTAAGACAAATACAGGTACAAGCTGTAAACACAGTTAACATTTTGCTGTTAACACTAAACAGAGTTGCATGTGAGAGTATATTTTTACTATATTATACTATATTTTTTATACTATACTATACTAGAGGTGCTTGCCTTCCTGCAGTTTGCAGCACACAAAAAGTAACTGAGTGGAGGCCATTCTGATATATTCTGAGAGCATGTTAATTAAATTAACAGTTCTATGCTTTTGGCTAACACTTGTGTTAGTTCCCAAAAAATGCACAGATTCATGAAAACATTCCTCCAAAATACTGGTAGCCAAGAAACGGTTCTAGATAAATGAGCTGTAAAGTCAAGACAGTAAAATTACTCATAACATATTCTTTTTCTTTTGCAGTGTATTTACCTACCCAGAATGAACCCTACAAAGCATAAAGGGTAAAAGTGTCAGAATGTATCTATCTTGCTTTCCTTGGAAACTTACCAGCGGCGGTCAGACGGTTAGTCGTTAAGAGGAGTACACACTTAAGACCTAGGTAATTGATTGTAACACAATCTACATGCATTAAAGAGATCTCAGTGGGGAAGTGATTTAGTGGTTAGGGAAGGTGCTTTAAAACATTAGCAGTGACTGTAGGACCATGTCATTTCTTTAGTGACTGCAAGGCTTGTCTCTGTAGTGCTGTAAATTTCATCGACTTTTTGAAAGATGCAGGATACGTGGCATCGCTGGGCAGGTGGTGGAAAGACCTTATTAATTAATATTTAATTAAGGATGATCTTATATGGCCAGGTTCAGCGTAAGAAAATGCCTCTTTTGATTCTGTTACATGGGGAACACGTAATACAAAACAAATGCGTTCACACTAGCTGCTTCAACCCCCAAAATTCTGAAATGCACTGTATTGTAATATTCAGTGCTGCTGACCAGTAGATCACACAATAACATTCCTGATATCATCTGTAAATGCATACATACATGATGGAAAGGCTGTAAACAGCATTTACTGAGTGTATGTTTGTTTATATTGGATTGCATTCCTCCTTAAATAATAAAATGACCTCACAGTAAACAGTCTCACTCATTCTCCAAATCAATAGCTGTAAATTTGATTAATCAGTATGATTGTGAATTATCTTCAGTGTGAAGAACTTAATTTATGACTAATGTGTGTCACAATGTGTACAAGAAGCCAATACAGGTCCTTCCTTTCTAATGGACTAATGTTAATTAAAATGTTTTAAATGGTCCTGTAAAAAATGTTTCCGGGGTTCCTCTACTGAGCAAATGTTAGCAAAAAAGGATTCTTTTGGAAACAGAGATTTGAGGGATGCATTCGATAACTATGTGTGGGTTTCAACTGCAATACATATATTTAACAGTATATGTGGTAGTGTTTTGAAAGACAGAAAGTGTCAGAGTTTTGTTTAGCAGCCAGAATACTTGTGTAAAATTCCAGCGTAAATATTCTAAACTTAAAGGTGGATGGTTAAAATAACATAAAATTGTAGGGAATATTTCTCTAGCTATAGATCAAACTTAGCATCTAATATGTACCATGACCTTCATGATGCTGTGCATGCAAATCTGTTTACACAGATCATGGAAATCCAAATACTGACTCATATTACTTGTATATATAGTGATTACTTCCACACAAGAGGCTTATGACCCCCACCTCTCACAGTTAATTATGAAATATATACAAAACAGGGAACTTTTTAATGCCTTCTTGGACAGCAACCTTAATATCACTTCTACAATAAGGAAAATTAGTAGGAAAAATAAACAAAGAAACAAGAAAAAAAAAGAAAATAAAGTAGAATCTGTAGGAGAAGAAAAAGTCTTGAAAAAGAGACTTCTTCGAGATGAGTTGAGCCTACTGAAAAGAAAGGTGCCTGAAGGTTTGTGGGCAGAGGTGAGGTGAAAGGTTAAGTCAGCAGGGACTTTGGAAAACAAGGCAGACAAGTTAGTGTAGAGTTTGAAAGGAGACAGGAAGCTAAACAAATCTCAAGAGAACCAGTTTTCATTCCTGTCCTGTTCAGAGACAGTATACACATTTCTAGGAACACTGGCAGTACAAGCTATTTGTATAGGACAACACATAGTTCCATTAAAAAACATCTCTCTCTCTCTGAATCTTACGATTTATTGTCCAACTATTTCAGGTAAAGGACACAGAATATTGTTAAATTTGTACTAAACACTGCAAACAGCAATGCATACTTTGACTATAAAATGATGTGTGCACACAGTGGGCTGATCTCTTTCAGACATAAACCTAAGAAACTACTAGTTTTTTATAGATCAAGAGAGGTTTCATTTCACAACCTACGCAGAATAAAGGGAATTAAGTAACGCAGAGGGGCTTCTTATGAATTAACACACAAAAAAAAAAGATTCACCTTTTGTGATGAGAATCTCACCCTAAAGGGAAATTCACAGTCATGAGGTTAGAGCTTCTAATGCAATTCTCAAGAACTGGTTTTATATATAACTAAGACAATGGAAGTTCCCCAAAGTTACATGTTCCTACAACTTACTCCTATGTATTAATTAGATTCAAAAGTAAATAACATAAATGAATACAACAGACTACAAAAATGCTTAATATTCTATCCTGGTTAGTGTCTCTTGAAATAATATTATTCTGAATAAAATATTTACTTTGTAGTACATTCTTTTCTTTTCAGTTTCTTTTGTAGAACCTGTATTTTCACCTTTCACTAAAGCAGCACACAACTAATAATCAGGGCCCATGGAAGTTGTAGTTACAATAATTGGCCACTTCTCAAGTAATACTAATTTTTTAGCAATTAAAAAAAAAACCCCGATTCATTGTATTTGGGGAAAATCATTACACAACAATTATTCCTAAATATGTGGGCGAACCTATCGAGACTACTGGGTAATTTGGACAAAAATCTAATGAAGGCATTTTTCTAATCCTCTTAAAGGAAACCTTATGGAGTGAATATCACACATTTTTGAATATGTGAAAAGTAAAATGTGGGGAAATCAGGGACAGGTAGAGCAGCAGACGATATGTAATCAGTGGAGTGTAATCAGAGAAGACAAAAGGGAAAATGCACAGCACTTATGAGGTCAAATTATTTTAAGAGAGCATGTTTTGTTTGTAAAACATTGGATTATCGAGCAGCCAGTTTACATCTCTACTTAAAAGTACCTGATTGACTACAGTTCTTTATTTTAAGACTTCCCTTTGGTGTTTGTTCCCGTAATCATGATGCATTCAATTACTCTGCAATCAGTAGCTGCAACTAACTTCATCATTGATAACTAATAGGTAAAATGGCAGTTATTTAGTTGGTTAAAGGAATAAATTAGTAGAAGTGAAAATCTCTGTTTTATGCAACATATAATGTACATAAATGTTATTATAATATCTCATAGTAGCATCATGTACAAAAAGTGCATCAGTGTGCAAAAGTCCTAACACTAAGCAACTAGAAAACAACTAAAGTTTAACTATGACCAGTATTACATAATATAATACCATCATAAAACCCTATATTAATTATATTAATTTTCATTATTCTTAGGGAAAAATTAATACCTTCATGTAGAACAGGGGTGGGGAATTAATTTTCCCATGGGGCCACATGAGAAACTGGAATAGTGTTAGAGGGCCAGAGTAAAATAATTAACTTGCCGAAACCTATGGCAATTGGTCACGCCCCCCATTTTTGCAGGCTCACATGGGCCGGTCAGAGATAGTTAGAGGGCCAGATGTGGCCCGCGGGCCGTATAATGCCCAGGTCTGATGTAGAAGGTGGTTCTTTACTATAAGAGCAGTGAGGTAATGGAACTCTCTGCCTGAATAAATTGTCATGGTTAATTCCAGTAAAGAGTTCATAAGTGGTTTTGATGCTTTCCTTCAGCATAAGAACATTACAGGTTATGGGTACTAGATAACTGAAGGTGGGATTTTGATCCAGGGAATTTATTCTGATCCTTCAGTGTAAGAACATTACAGGTTATGGGTACTAGATAACTGAAGGTAGTATCTTGATCCAGGTAATTTATTCTGATTGCCATATTGGAGTAGGGAAGGAATTTTTTCCCTAATATGAGGATAATTGGCTCTTGCCTCATGGGTTTTTTTGCCTTCCTCAGGATCAACATTGCAGGTAAATAAGCTGAACTGGATTGAATTATGTTTTTTTCAGCCTTATAAACTATGTTACTATGTTAGTCTGCTAAAACAGTAGGATTTATTGTTTGTTTTTTTATTGTCTGATTTGTAATTGTATTGTTGAATTGTACAGCACTGCATAAACTAGTGGTGCTTTATGAATAAAATAACACATGCATACATTCATTTATGGCAGATACCTTCTTGGGTATGGTTTTAAAGGCCCACAACTAACTGACTAGGCCCATAACCCACATTCTTACCAGCGACCCAAATACAACCTGCAACCCATAAACTGACGGAAGCTTAACTTCATGCAAAAAAATATATTACACAAAACAACTAGAGGTGATTGAATTTAGAAAGATTACATACAACTAACCTGAGCCTCCAGTACCCACAACTGGATTTACTACAACCCAATTAACTTCAAAATCCAATGCAAGAATTAATGATAAAAAAATATATAATACCTTTGTTGCAGGCATTTTACTTATTTTTGTTGTTATTTATGAAATCATTGCCTACAAATGTTGGTATAAGCAGGGTATCAGTCACCTCAAAGGTGACTTTGCTCCAATACAACTCATATGCTTACCATGCATGACATCACCACTGTAATAAGATCTGGACCCTGACATGGCACATAATTACCATTTTTTTTAAAGTATCTAGACAGTACAGATTATTGACTGTGCAGATAACCTTATATTAACACAGTCATATATTTTTAAATAACCTTGATGTAATTGCAAATGATTTCTTAATACATTTTTCTAAGGAACACTCGTGGATTTAATGCTACTCTGCGACTTCATTTTTAGAGGTGATAGCATCACTTTTCACGTTTGCTCCAATGCTGTGTACTTACAAAATTTAGCAATACATGTTGTTCAGTAGTAACCAATCTCCATTAACTCCACAGAGATCTGCATCACAGTTACTTACAGTTAACGTATTCCGTGGCCCTCTGTATTGTTTAGTAATTCGTGTTATTACATTGTTACGTTTATTTTAAAAGAGATTGTGGAATAGAAGTACAAGAGATGAAAGAGATTTCAGGATTTAAGTACCAGAAATGAGCAGCAACGTCAGGCACTATATCAGGTAACAGGAAGAGAACTGGTTGCCATATGAATGGTGCCAGCAAAGGGGGGTGGGGTGGTTTTGGTGATGACAGCTATGCACAATAGGGTTATTCCTGAATCCCAAATAAGTAATCCCTTCCTGACTGCGTGGACAGGCTCTAGCAAGAAGCTCTGGGGAAGTTTGAATTTAATTATCTTTTTTTTTTTTTACATATCCACTTGAAAAACTACAGCAAGTGTCAACCATGGACCCTAGGAGCCTTTGCCACGCTGTTCTTAATAAGTAGGATGAAAACTTAAATCTCATATATATATATATATATATAT
>JAKJJM010013851.1:0-11279 GCA_021901965.1 Pipa carvalhoi | reverse complement strand
GGAAAGGGGGCGGAGCGCCGATCCCGATCACATGACTTCCGACGCTTACAATACTAAGCGTCGGAAGGCATGGGCGGGTGGGAGGGGCCATACCTCCAGCTCAGAGCCACAACACGGCACCTAAAGAGCCACATGTGGCTCTAGAGCTGGAGTTTGCGACCGCTGCACTAGCACTATAATGTTTTCATTGTTGTTCTCAATGAAGATATGAAGGATCAAAAATTTTTTGTGTTTTTACTTTGGGCACATTATATTTGTCAATACTCTTGACTTGGATAAGGATCAGATCACATTTTATGACAAGTTAATGCAGAAAACCATAACATTTCAAGAGGTTCACATACTTTTTCTTGCCACTGTATATATATATGCTACTTATTGGCACTTACCAACAATTAAATCAGACTATTGGGCAAATTTGTTCATTGATTTGGGGTGAAACAGTGTATTCAGCTTAATTCTTTATAGTATAATTAGGCAGTGCCATAATGCTGCTGGACACATTTGATTGTAACTCAAGGCTGAAAAAGGGTGGACGGAGCTTTTTGGAATTGGGGAGGTCAGAACTAGTATGTCCTATATGTTTTGTAATCTACACAGAGATGTAGCCATGGTGACTTTATCATTTAGAACTTTGTAAAAAGATTAATTTTTCTGCATTCTAACTAAATGTATAAATTAAATATATAAATTCTTCTTCTAACAACAGCTGCAATATTTTTAAACTGCAATTATAATCAACTTTTTACACTGAATAGCTATTGACATTAATGTTACATTCTATATATTAAACCTTTAATACACCTAAAAATGTATGGTGCATTTGACTCAAGGGTGACCAGAGGGGGGCAAGGTGGGGCAAATGCACCCTGGAAGGCCACCAGTCCTTCTTAACCATGAATTAGGCAGATATGGTAGGACAGAGGGGCAAGTCAGAAGTTTAGAACTGCTGCCGGTGTGTCACATTATGGTGACATCATGATGTTACATGACGGTGACATCATGATGTGCAGCACAACCCCCCTAATTTTAGTTCTGCAGATGCCCATGATTTGATTTCAACTAAATTGAGAGAGAGAGTAGTCAGTCATCTACAAGAAGATGAGTGAGTGAAAATAAAGAATGCAAAGCAGAAGGAGAGAGCTAGTTAATATCAAAATGAAAAGTAGAAAAAGAAGTATACACCTTATTTGAGATGGAGAAGTTATAGCAGCATGGGCACTACAGAAAACCTGCAATAAACTAGGAACAAGGACAGTGTTGGCTAGAGAGCTGAGCATCTGAGAAACAAATAAGCTGAAATAAGCTAGATAATTTTAAGGAAGCCAAAAAAGACACCAAAAAGTCAGTAAACAGATAAGAGCAACAGTCAAGTCATCACAGCCAAGGGGGTGCTGATAAGAATAATCATAAAACAAGCCAAATCTAGTTAACCAGTAGTTCCATATCAAACACATACCAATACACACTCTAACTGTTGCAAACCAAAATACTTTAGCATGGAAAATGGGGTTGGGGAGCATTAAAAATCCTAGCACTGCAGCTGATTGACAAACAGGAAATAGCAATGTTAAACCCTGAATTCCTATCAGTTTTTACCATCTGAAAGTGAAAACTTCTAAATTGTTGTGTATCAGCCTCTTATTGTTTTTTGTGCTAGTATGTAGGTTAGCCCCTGAATATATTTTTGTTACAATTTGCCTTTGGACATATATATATATATATATATATATATATATATATATATATATATATATATGAATGTTTCACAGCCTCTGGAAGGATGAGAAAACCTCTGAGTGTGTCAGCTTCTGAAGTACGTCTGAATGTATGTGCATGTGATATCCTCTGAATCTTTGTGGCAACCTCTGAATGTGTATGTGTATTTCAACCTCTAGGTGTAAATGAATGTATGTGTAACTATGTGTAATAGACTCTGAATTTATATGTATTTATATGTGTGAAGACATGAGAGTGTAAAAGAGCAATATTGAGTGAGAGAGATTATATATCTGGAAAGAGACAAAAAGTAAGACAGTCTTTCTCTGGGTAGAGAGGTCCATTAGCTTTCCAGACCGCAACTCTACTTGCCCTACCTCATGCTTAATTTAGGAAGACATTATAACAGGTGATTTTTAATTAACACTTTATTTTCCAGTCAAGTTGGATCAATATTTAAAGAACCCTTTAGTCAGGGTAGGGGGACTTAGGATAGGGGGCTATGAAATAACATCATTTATGTGAAGGCTTTGAAAAAATAAACTACAGAGTAAAAATATTAAAATAGGCTATAATATTTAATATTGTAAATGAGTATCCATTGCTGTTCTCTACATTTTTTTTGACAGTCAATAAATAACCTACCATCCCAGAGAATCATTGACCTCTCTGATTTATCTAGAACTGTACATTGGAAATTAAATATCACTTTTGTCCTGATGCTGTCTGTAACATAAGGAGAAAGAACAGCATTTACTTTGAGAATAAAATCCAGTAATGTTGCTGAAGCTTCCAGAGGGCTAGTTATAATGTTCCCATTGGAGAAAACATCAGAATCAAACAAGAAGATATTCACATCTCAAGCAGTCAGCTCATTCACACAAAGAAATGATCATGTATTATTCATGAATTTCAATCTGGGAGTTTTTCCAGCACTTGCCAATGACTAGGGATAGAGATTATCAACTGTTCTAAAATCAGCAGGTTTCATCTAATGCAACAAGCATTTATTTACCAAAATACCACAGTATTTTTAAGTATCATATAAAAAAAGTGTTACATAGTTCTCTGCAGGTTTATAAATGTACATTATTATATATTTATAATGTTGTAAAGGACTGCAGTGTAAGATATTGTGATTTCTTCTTTATAAACAAGCCAACGGTGTTGTTCAGTGTCAGATACACTCATGTGTGGAACTTATTAACCTTTTTTATGGACATTTTCAACTATATATTACCACCAGGACATGTGGAGGCGATGGGAGATCAAAATATGATCATTAGTGTTATTAAATTACACTAAAATGTATGTCCAAACAGTTACAAACATCGGAGGGGAGATTAGCTAAATGTTACATGTGATACTATATTACAGCAATAAGATTGTTCTGTGTTTAAAGACAACCCTCAAGTTTAATTATGATGAAAAACTGAAGTGGTGTTTGACACCTCCTTCCATCAATGTGAGCTTGCACCAACAGCATGATGTACCCCACCCACTCTATATCCTACCATAAGCCATGCCTATATGACACTTCCCAATATAGATCTGTGGAACTGATCTTCTTCAGAACTCTCAACGGGTAAATAAGGCAGCTAAAGCCAGCATTGTAATAAAACAAAGTTTACTTCACTTCTATTGTTATTCTTTACTTGTTTTTGGAAAGTATGGCTTTATACAACTACAGCATCAAAGTGCACCTATTATGAGCTTTTTTTGTCATTAGCATTTTTCTGTATCCCCTACTTATCTATAATAGTTACCAATATATACAAGATGGCACTGTGGTAGTAAATAACAGGATACAATTCAAATAAACGGGGTGTAAAAAGAACAAACATATATATAAAGATATTTAGTGCTTGAAGAAAGCAAGACACAAGGCCTAAAAATACTGCACTCTTAGTAATCCCACAGGGTCATATAATATGGCCAGTGCCTCATTTTAAAATATATAGTGGTGTGTGTACACAAGCAAATCAACTGCGACTATATATTGTAATTAATTCATTTATTTAACAGGATCAAATTCATATTGTCGGTATAATTAATTACTACATCATAAATAAACAAAAAACAAAGAACAATTACAATGGAGGGCATCCCCTCAACTCCGACCCCTGCAGATGAAAATATCAAAGTAAAGTGCTGTGTATAAATAAATACTATACAAAAAGTGATAAGCACATGTGATAGCAGAACTCACCTGTAGTAAAATAAATTATAAACCTACCAATATGTTCCTCTGTGAGACACATTTATTAATGGTAATACCATGATAAAAAGTGCTGATTAGGATCCTCATACTTAATCCATACATGTTTCCTGGCAGTTACAACAAACTGCTCGATGTAATAGAAACAACATATCCAGGGGTAAAATAAATGTCAGAGACTGAAAATAAAGGCTATCAGGATCCAAATAGCATAGAAAAAAATGCACGTGTTAAATCTCAAGTCCTACCCCTGCAAAAAAAAATGTTAGAGTAAACTGCTGTACATAAAAAAATACTATACAAAAGTTGATAAGAACATATGGTAGCAAAACACACCTGTAGTTAAATTAATTATAATACCCACAAATATGTTCCTACATAAGCAACATGCATTAATAGTAGTACCAATGTTTAAAGAGTTCTTATCTGGATCCTCATACTTAAAGAAGAACTAAAGAAGAAAAAACAAAAAAGCTATACTAAATACATACATTATAGTGAGCTTCAGCGATGCACTCCCAGTTTCATCTGTGCTGTATTTTCTATGCACGGAGGAAGACTTCACAGTGCTTAGGCTGTCACAGGAACATGAAGCTCCACCCCTCATGCAAATGAGCAATTACATCATCAACTCATTGTGCCCCAGTGAGAGGAGAGCTCTCATTGGGGGAGAAATGAGCGTGATGATGTAAACGCTCTTATGCACTGCTGATGATAGTGTGTGGAAGGAGCTTCACACTGGCAGCTGGGTCCTCCATAGTGCTTTGAAGTCTGCCTCCGTGCAGTGAAGAGACAGCACAGATGAAGCTGGGAATGCATCGCTGGAGCATACTATAAGGTACTTATTTAATATAGCTGTTTTTTTTTTTTTGCTGCTTTCGTTCTCCTTTAATCCATACATGTTTCCTGGCAGTTACAACAATGTAATAGGAATAACGTATCCATGGGTCAAATAAATGTCAGAGACTGGAAGTACATGCTATAAAGGATCCACAGAGCATAGAAAAAATGCACATATAAAGTTTGCACTCCAAATCCCACACTATCTGAGCTCCAGGTATCCACGTGGGGACATATTAAGTCAGAGCAGAGCTTTTCACACCTCTAATACCTTTCATGGCTACAGGGTTCGGGATATATATCACACTACAGCAGTTTGAATGAAAATGTCATAGCTGAATGTCAATAGCAGTGCTCTAAAATCCTCCTCCACAAACAAATAGCAGAAGCACAAATTCTTCTTAGCCCAGTACCTTGAAACTATCGGTAAAGCTTCCGCCAAGCATGTTCAAATGTAAACGGCACATCCCCTACGTGGTGGCTCAGGTTGTGCAAAGTGTCAGCAGCAGGTAGGGTCCACACACACACCTACACACGTTTCACTCAACCTACAACGAGCTTCATCCATGTCCTCGAGCACAGCTATTTACATTCAGCTATGACTTTTTAACTCAACTCAGTTAGTGCGGGATTTAGAGTGCAGATTTAACACCTGCATTTTTTTCTATGTTATGTGGATCTTTATAGCATTTACTTCCAGTCTCTGACAATTATTTTACCCCTGGATATGTTGTTTCTATTACATCGAGCAGTTTGTTGTAACTGCCAGGAAGCATTTATGGATTAAGTATGAGGATCCTAATAAGAACTTTTTAACATGGTATTACCAATAATGAATTGTCTCACAGAGGAACATATTTGTAGGTTTATAATTTATTTTACTACATGTGAGTTCTGCTATCGCATGTGCTTATCAGTTTTTGTATAGTATTTATTTATATACAGCACTTTACTTTGATATTTTCATCTGCAGGGGTCGGTGTTGAGGGGATGCCCTCCATTGTAATTGTTCTTTGTTTTTTGTTTATTTATGATGTATTAATTGATTATACTGACAATATGAATCTGATCCTGTTATATAAATGAATTAATTACAATATATGGTCATAGTTGATTTGCTTGCGTACTCACACCACTATATATTTTAAAATGAGGTATTGACCATATTATTTGACCCTGTGCAGTATTTTTAGCATTTGCGTCTTGCTTTGTTCAAGCACTAAATATCTTTGTATAAATAATAATTAACAGGCCCCAAATAGATGATATAACAATTTGTCTCTCCTTGTCATAAGATACATATTTAAGGTTTTGGACCCAGGGCTCACAAGTTTTTCCAGTTTGGAGCTATGTGACCTTAATCTTTGTTGACCATTGCTTCTTAAGTTTAAAAATCTGAATACATATTCCTCTATGTTTCACCAAGCCTTTATGCAAAAACAGTTGAATTTCATTTTCTAATCCTGTTCTAGTTTCTTTTCTGGTTCCATTTTAGTTACAGTCTTCAGTCTAAATTCTGTTAGCCATTTCAGTATCTTGTTAATGTGTCAGTCCCTGTCTATTCATTACGTTTAAGTTGCAAATCAAAGGCGATGCCCTGAAGGCCAAGAAGTGTCTGCACCCAACATTGAAGAAAAACATGACTTGCATTCACCTCTCTATAGTCCACACAGAAACAAGTTGTCTGGTAATTTTTTTAGACAAGGAATACAGAGTATGCATAAGAATATCTCTATTTCTCTATTTCCATCTACCTGAAGATCAAGTAATTCATCTGTGCCAGCTTGATGGACTAAAAGCTTACTTCCTCATGGCTTCCATGTAAATATATTTAATTAACATTTCCACTTTAACTAAACTGTAACAGTAAGAACAGGAAAGGATAGCATACATTTATGAAATAGTATTTTGTTGAAAACAGAAATTAAGATAAGGTGCTGGGGCAAAAATAGCAATAATTGCACACTGACATCATCATCATTTGATAAGTATGGCTCATAGTATGTAAGAGTTACGTAAAGTAAAAAAATAATAATTTGTATTCTGTTAACCAGGCAACAATTCATTAAACAAATTAAGAACAGTGACACAAATGTGATTTCATTGCAGACTTAATATAATCTGTAAGCTCTATTTTCCAAAGGAGGTCAATATACATGCACACTTTTTTTATTCATCTAACTGCAAATATTTAGAGTGGTCTCTTAGACGGCGTGTCCGTTTTTCAATTTGTTTCTCATGAATGAATAAATATTCCACAAACATATGGCTAAGCGTATAAAAACTATTTTCCTTTACACTCAGTAAAATAAATAAAATAGAGGGCATATAATATATATCTTTAAAAAATACATGTGAGTATATTTTTACAAGAAGCTTAGATAGGAAAATAAAAAATCAAAGGTTAAAAACACTGTTACTATTTGAAAAATAACCAGAGGATTAAGGTTCATTTTCGAGGGAAAAATCACTGGAAAACTTAAAAAAATATCAGAGTGACTATTTATTATATCCTGGCAATAGATTCTGAGAGATTGAAATATACAGGTGGAATCTTTAGTGGACGCATGGTGAATTACAGAATGATATCTAGATTCTGTCTGCAGTGACAACAAAGTGCTTCACAGAATGATAAATGATGCTCCTATTTTGTCTTGAACTCTGCAAGGAAACAGTTCTTACGGTGAAAACAAATATCTAATCTTAAACCCAGTGAATAAAAAAAGGAATAATATACAACTTCAGTGAACATAAATATCTCTCTAGCTCGATCTTTGTGTGTGTCACTGAATTTTATATAGTATATGCAAAATCACATTTACAGGTTGGAAAATCACAGCTGTTTTTCGTCTAATATTCTGCTAGAACAAATGTCTTCTAACCTCTTACATGTGTTCTTTCAGACAGAACTGGCTCAGTGTCAGACTGGCCCACCAGAACACAGGAGGATTTTCCCAGTGGGTCCAGGCTTCAGTGGGACCTCCTGGAGTTTCAGTCCTACACCAACATTGCCAATTTCTAAAGGCAGTGTAAGGTTTTAAAGTATAATTCAGTGTGTATATTTTAATTTTAAGTTAAGAATATTACATTGTTTAAATATGTGACGTATAAATGGTGATTTTTTTAAAAATCTTTTGTGTTTTTTGTTTTACCTAATTGTGAAGTGTCAAAATTTATACTTCTATTTAAACCTGACCAAATTTTGCCTGTTTTTCACATTCCATTATATGACTTTTAGAAATGCAAAGTTTGCTAAGAAAAGGTGTAGGGACTATATGGGGTAGAGGATTAAGCCCTTGGACCTTTTTAAATTGCATAAACCTCAACCCCTGTACAGAATATCCCCTACATAATCTCTATTCATTTAATGTTTTACTTTAATACCAGGCAATAAAAAGGCATCAAACCTCATTCTAGTTGGGTTGAGGAAATAGAAGTGTTAATTGGTTTGCTGTAGTGGAATCTGTCTGTAGAGTAGATCACTTAGATTTTAACTTGATTGTCTCTGTTCTGGGGATTTGTAATTGGATGTTTGACTGAGATGTTGATCACATAGCTTAAAAGTAACACTTTTGGGGGAACAACATAAGTACAGTTAGAGAAAAAATGAGTGCAAAAATACCTTCCAACTAGAGATGGATGAATTTTTCCAAAATTCAATTTGGCTGACTCGCCGAATTTTTCGGAAAAATCGTTTCATTCATTCCGAATTAATTCACGATGAATCGGGGCAGCAACCGCGACAGCGATGACAGCAGTGATGGTGGTGGTAGCGGTGGCAGCAGCAGAAAGAAACGCCAATTCGTTCCACCGAATCAGCATAAAATTCGGATTCATGTCGAATCTAATTTTTTCGGAAATTCGGAACGAATTCCAATTCATCCGAATCGATTCGGCCATCTCTACCTCCCACTAATCATTACCACTAATGTAATATCAAATTGTGCAACATATTTGACACATCTAAAATTTAAGATGAACAATTTGGGATAGTTTTGTTTTACATTTTTGTAGGCCTGGTTGTTTGTTATAATCTATTTATATAAATCCATATAGGGAATTGGACATTCAGTAATCGTTTGGACAAATCATCAAGATTTTCACCATTTCAGCAAACCAACCATGAACCTAAAAGATAATGGATTGCTCAGCTTAGATCTACATTAGACACATACAAAGCAAAATAAATCATTCCGATTTGATAAATCTCAAAAACGTCTTCAGTTATATATTGATCCAAAATATTACTCATGATGCCAAATACCACTTGTTGAGTGTTTCATTGTAATCTTTCTAAAGAAATGTTGGGAACTACCCAGGAGCAGTCAGGACAAGTTCTGATCTGGTCTGGTGCTAGGGCAAATACTGCTCTTTATAAAGAAGAAGTAATGGAAACTGTTTCAGGCATAAAAACAAAAATTGCAATTACTTATAATAATAATAAATAAATAAATATATATATGTATTATAAGGACTAGGTTGTATGCCAAGCTATAAATGGTATTTATTTTTTCTCTTGTTAATCTGTCCTGGTTAAAATACCTAGGATCTACTGACAATAACCTTCTTGATATTTCTATAACTCATTAGACATCATACCCCTATTAAAACCTCAATCATCACACAACAAAAAGGGAAATTATATTTTGTTCTAGTTTAAAATAATGAAATTCCTACTCACAAATAGATAAATAAAAAATGCTTTTCAGGTCCACACAGATCTCCCACACTTTATAGATCTAGCATTTCTCATAAACAAAATTGGACTTCACACAGGAATACTTAAAGTATATTTTAACACTTTAAGAACATCTCCAGTGTCCTTCTGATATGTCTTTATACTGAGATAAATCTGAGATAAATTCTGGTGAATGAGTCTTTTCAAGACATAATCAATCTTCCCTAAGGTTTAAGCTTTTGTTTATTTTGGGAAGGTATCAGAAAATGGTTATACAAGGAGTTTCTATATTTAGTCATACCTATCTTAAGATAAACTACCTAAGGTCTTTCTGTGGTCTAATAGTGGTTTTATTTCCACTTATTATCCATTTGCTCTCTGTTAAATGTACACTACCTCAACATAATCTTTTCTGTCTAGTATCACAATCTTGTTCCCTTTCATCTGATGGTTTAAATAGAATTTCTTCATTTTTGCTGTTAACTATTCCTTTTATGTGACACTTCATTTTAACTGGCTTTGTTTCAGTTTAACTTAGTCATTGCAAGTCCCTTTTCTTACCTTTGTAAAAGTTTGTCTTTAATTAGTTTGTTACATTTGACTTTAATTTGTGACTTGAAAATGAAAACAAATAAAACATGATGTAAGAAAATATAATATAAATGAATTGATGCAAACTCATTGCTTCCTGTAATACATTGAGTTGGTTATTGACTAAAGTGTGAATTGTCTCATAAAGGTTTGAATTTACCACTTCCCCATATTTGGATATTCTGCAAACTCTGAGATGTGGCAAATTATCCAACTAACAACAGCTACACACTACATAATAGACTGCTACTGACGCGGTCGTGACTTTACTATGGGAATTCTGACACTGTTACGGATTTGCTATGGGAATCCGCTCTTTAGTCAATAAGGAGTAGAGAATCAGGGTGTAGCCACCTGAAGTGATGAGAATTCACTCTGACAGTTGAATTCTCACTTTAGTCAATAACCCCTGAGTGTTGTATTTCTTGTCAAAACTTATTATGATTTTTTTTTGTTTGTTTTTTACATTTAATTGGGAAATATACTTGTATCCAAAGGAGTAGCTTAGCATAAATACTCTTTGTTACTCAGTAAAGCATAAGAAAAACTCAATGATTACTAGACCAGAAAGAGAGTATGGAACTATCAAAGAGCCATGTAAGCTGGTAGAACACACAAACAAGGCAAATGTTTGCAAAGAGAGGATAAGAAAACCCATGTAGGGTGTGTATATAGGTAGGAAAAAGACAAATGGACTATTTCCCCATGCCCCAGTCCTCAGATGTAAAAAAAATTGTGATGCAGATTTTTTTGAAAGACAGTGTTGTACAGTTTGGACCAAACCCTGGTACCCATTCAGGCTTTTTTTTTCTCATGATACATTGTTTCTTTCAGAAAATGTGGATTGCTTTGTATGTATGTGTTGGTTTTCGGTGGAATAAGACATCCCTTTTGATTTCAGATATCATTGCCTGGTATTATAAGCTGCAACAGATTTCCAGTTTTTACAAAATATCTTTCTTTCTCCTGTGTATGTCAATCAATATTATAAAAAAATTTAAGCTGGAACATTAATCTGCACTTGGAATCTATGTGAGGGTTAGTGGGTTAAATTAGGTTTGGATGTTGGACCCACTCCCCATTGAAGTATGTTTGATCTGTACATTACTTCTAGTAACTTCTAGCTAACTAAACACTGACATTTTACAGAGGATTGAATCTCCAGGACTGCTACTATTAATAACAATAATTAGCATTACTATGAGCAGTAGTACAGTGTTTATTTTTTAATTC
>JAKJJM010013846.1:0-11273 GCA_021901965.1 Pipa carvalhoi | reverse complement strand
GCAGAGACAAGTCGAGTATAGGTGATACCTTTTATTGGCTAACTGAATAGATGGTAAATGCAAGCTTTCAAGACTACTTAGGTCTCTTCTTCAGGCATGGTATAAAACATGTTTCATGGTTAATGCTTGCATTAAGGCCAAAAGTAGGTCCAGCAGCATATTAAAGGGAATTCGTGGGCCCCACACCTCATAACACTAAGAGCAAAATTTACAAAACTCAAAAAGGTCGATTCCAACCTTCTCGAGTTTTTTTGATGTAAAAACAGACGTTTGATCGAAAAATATCGATTGATATTTTTCAAACAATTTTTTTCAATCTCTTTTCGATGGAAAAGTAACCATAAGTACTTTGGCTACTTTTCCATTGAAAAAATCGATCGAAATGTTTTGATCGGAAAAAATCAATTGATATTTTTCAATCAAATGCCTGTTTTTACATCGAAAAATTGTTTTGTAAATTTCGCCCCAACAGTGCTATACAATCATTGCAAGTAAAAAGAGCCAGATTCTGACATTGTTTACATTGACACTGTAGCACTATTAACGCTGTGATTGGTGCAGAGCTCACTCCATGTCAAAGTTCCTATAAGAAAAATATTTTGTTAAAGGCACATGCATTTCCATTATTTTGTCCACTATCTATACATTTTGTGATCTTAGTTTCCTACTGCACTACTAATGATATAAATCATTTTACAGAAAAATCTGGTCCTGAAAATGTGTCTCTTGAACCCTCTAAGTGACTTCAATCCCATTTTCTGGGAATCTTTAACTTTTTATTTGGTATGCACCAAGATGCTTGGTCGTCTTCTCATATATATTTAGTAATACATGTCCTATTTACTGTCCTTATTACTGTGTTGTTTGGAGTTTGTCTCAGATGATAGTGGGATTGCAGTGATGGAAGGTGTAGCTTTTAGGTATATGGTCATTAAAAATAGATAATAAGATCAGCATACCTTGGTGGATCTGTACAAATATGTAAGTAGCAGTGGTCAGCATTCTCATACATGGTACTTACACTGTGGAATGTATTTAATACCTTTGTTGTCCATTAGAGCATGTAATATTCCATTTCAAGATAAGGTAAATATTTCAGTTATAACAGTTACTCAGTATTTAAAGAGATGCATTTAAGTCCTTAGCACGGAGTTATTTCCTCACAGACAGAAGTTCCCTTAGGGTCCATATTTTCTTAAAACTGAATTTCATGGAAGAAGAAGTCTGGAACTGAAAAAGTGATTGGGTTCCTAGATTCACAGTGGGATTCCAAAAATAAAATTAACTCATAAATTATCAAGAACATCATGCAGTCCAAAATTCATGCCTCAGAATTGCCATGTATCATCTTTATATAGTGCAGAAAATAGAAGCAAATTTCAGCCAACTACTTAATCCTTGGTCAGTGTCATTAAAAAGCTACTAGTTTTCAGCGTTGGTGACTATTTTTATTTCATTTGTCAAAAGCTGATTTACCTTTCATTTTTTGTTGTTCTTCTTTCTGATTGGAAAATAGATTGTGAGGGCCAGAAGAAATGTTAAAAATAAAATGCACAATAAATCAGGGACATGAGGAATTTTTTTTTATTTGGTGACAGCAATAACATTATTTAAGGACTTCTTGACTGTTTGGTTCCTCAAGGTATATAGAAACGGATTCAGAAAAGGAATGACTATACTATTCAATACAGACACAGTTTTTTCCATACTATATGATGTTCCAGCTGGCCGAACATAAATGAAAATGCAGCATCCAAAAGTGAGCAGCAACACGACCACAAAATGTGCAGAACATGTTGAAAAGGTTTTTCTCCTACTCTTTGATGAAGAAATAGAGAAGATAGAGGAAATGATGAAACAATAGGAAGCAACAGTAGGAAGAAAGGAACTTAATATACCAAAGGATGCTGAAGTGAAAGCCACAATCTCTGCAATTTGTGTATCAGAGCAAGATGAGCGTATGATTGCAGAGCTGTCACAAAAGAAATGATTGACAATGTTAGATCTACTGCACCATTTTAACGGGGACACAGTAACGACAGCTGGAATACACCCCGTATAACCAGAAAGGAAACAGATAATTATAAGCTTCCAGCAGATCTGACTGGTCATAATTTTGCTGTATCTTAAAGGGTGGCAAATGGCAAGATAGCGATCAAGAGACATCACAGCCAAGAAACAAAGCTCTGACCCACCAATTGAATAATAGAAGTAGATTTGTAGAATGCACTGAGTATATGAGAGAGACCCATTTCCACTAATTAATATCGTGAGGAGTTTCGGGACAGTAGAAGAAATGAATGAGATGTCCACAATGGCCAGACCGCTGAGAAAGTAGTACATGGGGACTTTAAGATTGTTGTCCAAGTATGTGAGACAAATTATGACAATGTTACCCAACAAACAAAGAATATAAATAAGTAAAAGAGATAAAAATACAACAGTCTTAGCAGAAGATGTGAGAGTAAAAGCAAGCAGAATAAATTCAGTCTGGTTATAAAAAAGCATTGTGCTATAGACTATTGAAGAGTGAACTATCCCAAGAAAATAAAGATTAAATCAGTTAATCAGTGTTAATATACTGATGGAATAAACCAAAACAAAATAGTGTGCTTTTTTTTTGAACACACAAAGGGAAGTTCCTTTTTAAGACTGCTGCAAAGTCAATAAATACTTTTCTGGAAACACTAGTGGGACACTCTAGTCACTTTGGGAGCAATTATGAGAATTTGCACTGCAGTGATTGGATTAGTTGGTGCAAGTTTAATTTATGAGGTTTATCTCTATTCTGTGACCTTTTAGTATATTTGGGAATATGTTTGGTCTCCTCTGCTTACCAAGTACATGGAAATCTCACATTAATTCACAGATAATCATTGATAAATTAATGGTCACATTCTGGATGGATAAATGACCTGCTTATTCACTACATATTTACTTGGAAATGAAGTGAAAGGACACAAGCTTTTTGCTGATATTTACACCAGGAAACAAAAAAGATGCATAAAAAGTGATTTTCTACATTGTGAAAACAGCATATTTAAGTAGACGATACCAACATAATAAAATAAACATTGTTTCTCCAGGATTAGGCCATCAAAAAAAACCTTTTCAACTTTCATAAATTTCCCCCCCAATTGGGACGACATCATCATGAGTGGAGAGCTGCAAAATGACACTGTTACCCTATACTAATAGGCCAATAAGAAAAGGACACCTATTTCTTCTATTTTTTTAATATCATTCAAAAACTATGAAATGTCTCTGTTCTGCTATTTTATAAATACTTAGGGGGTTATTGATCAAAGTGAAAATTCGACAGTCAAAGTGAATTCTCATTACTTTGGGTGTCTACACTCTGATTCTCTACTCCTTATTGACTAAACAGAGGATTCCCATAGCAAATTCACGACTGTGTCAGTAGCTCCTCATTGACCCCAAATATATGATTCCATATTCAACTAGAGGGTACAGTATACACAATGAAATAACATGTCTCACAATCTAAAGAGATAGAAAATGGAATGTCAATACATAAAGAATGACATATATCTCAGATAATAGGATTAAAGGAAATGCCTATAAGAAAGCTCCCCATTAGGGGACATAGATCCCATGAAAACATTCCAGTTTCCTTTTTCAATGATTTTTAGTCTCTTCATCTTAGATGTTATGGTATCAGATCTATACCCCATGCTTTCACCCCAGGAGTACTGCCTCCATGAAGGTCCAACATATGTCTTGGGTCTGACCAATCCAACTCTTTATTTTTAATTGACCTTATATGTTCTAAAATTTGAGTTCCTAGAGATCTGGTAGTTTTTCCTATATAAATAACTCCTTGGGACTTACAGTTTAGAAACTGATTAATAGTATGCTTCACCCCTCTCGAATCAGTGAAATCTTTCTTCTTCACTAAAAATGTATATGTTTTGCAGCATCCACAAGGATAACATTCCAGTCATTTGGAAATAGAGATTTTTGAGTTAGACTGTAACCTTCACATCCAGAAATGTAATACTATTTTTATCCCATTCAAAAGTAAGATGAATATTGTACGAATTTTGATTTAGAGCACTGACAAAGTCCTTCAATTCAGATCACATCCCCCTTCAGACGAGAAACAAATCATCAGTATATCTAATCCAGAAGGGGACACAAGCCTCCACAAGGTCAGAGAATTTACCAAAAATCACATCGGCTTCACAGGCCCCAAGGTGGAGGCATGCATATGTGGGCACACAGTGAGGCCCCATGGCTGTGCCCTGGGTCTGGAGGTAATATTTTTTTTTTCTTAACTGAAAGAAATTATTTTCTAAAATAAGTAAAAAAAGTTCCAATATGAATTCAGAATTCTTTTTAAAACATAATCCTTTTCTAGAGAGAAATCGTCTAGAAGCCTCAATCCCAACATTATGCGGGTGTCACAGACTGGATGCAGATCTTCTGTACCACCAAGTCTTCACCCTTGCTGCCGGAATGGGAGTATGGCCTTTAAGGTAAGGGAACTCTCAGGTCACGGTCCTCGGGTTCACGGGTTCACCCCCTCCAGTGATAGCTGGATATAAAAGGACTTGGAAGTTTGGAGCAGGAAAACCATCCCTTTAAAATGGAGCGAAAATAGTTTTAGAAGGGACATATGAAAGAAATTAGAAATGCATAGATGAAAAAGGAGTTTTAGCTTAAAGGTGACTGGATTAATCCTTTGGATGATCCAAAAAGGTCCTATGATGCGAGGAGCAAACATAAGATAAGGAACCTTCAAGTGGAAGTTTTTAGAAAGCCAGACCTTGTCTCCAGGGCCAAAAGTAGAACCTACCCATCTATGTTTGTCTGCCCATTGTTTGACTCTGATACCATACTGTAACAATTTAGCCCTTACCTCCGCCCATATGGAGGAAGGATCTTGAATCAAATGATTCACTGCCGGTACTGAAGATGTACTTTTGAGTGGAAGAGGTATTTCAGGATTAAATCTGTAAACAATTGAAAATGGAGCTTTCCCAGTATATTCATAGACAAGATTGTTATGTGTAAATTCTGCCTAGGATAGTAGTTCGACCCAGTTGTTATGGTGAGCAGAAAAATACATTTGTAAGAATTGTTTTAATGACTGGTCAACATCCAGTGACTCCATTAAGGAGTGTGTGTAAGTGGGTTTAGTAGCTAGCCCAGTTGTAAAAAATAGAGGGTGGTTATTAATGGTAAACACTCACATTGGGTTACTGTTAATAGTGGGGTATCCCAGGGGTTTGTTTTGGACCCTGTTCTCTTCAATATATTTATTAATTCTGCAGCAACATATAAGAGGGTTCTTAACTGCAGCAAACCATGGAACTCTCTTCCTGAGGAAGTTGTCATGGTTGACTCCATAAAAGAGTTCAAAAGGGATCTGGATACCTGGGGCAGGAATATTATAAGTTATGGGTAATAACTAGAGGCTGGGTCCAGGGAATTTTTCTGATTGCCATATTTGGAGTTTTCAAGTAATTTTTTTCCCTAAGATGAGTTATATTGGCTCTTGCCTGTTAGAGGTAATACTCAACTGCGTCCTATCTCTCTGGTTCAGCATCGGTGTCCGTCGCAGTCACCATTTTTCCTTAGGAGATGTGGTTGCGGGCGGCGTAGTGTTTTGGCACGAAGAATCTCCGCGGACCTCTTCCTGTAGTGACGACATATGCTGTTGCGGCATTGCATTGCAGACGCGTTCCCACCTAGGCTCCTATTTAAGATGGCCTGACACTAAAATTGGAGCCTGATCATAGGACTCTTTTCATGATCCTGGGTGTGTTCCTCTCTGTTCCGATTTTCCCATGTATGACCCTAGCCTGTTCATCATTTATGTCTCATTTCCGCCTGTTTTGACCCTCCGTTTCATTTATTGACCTTGCCTGCTTACCGCCAGCCTTGACCTCTGCCTGTATTATGACCATTCTTTTGTTTCCTGCGATTTATTTAACTGCCAGTTTACAGCAGTCCTAGGGGGCGTGACTGGGAGGTGCCAGCTGCAAAGGCCATATCCCCTTGTGGGGGTTTCAGGGTGGCCCTCCCTAGACTCCACGCCCTAGGGTCTGTAATCAACTATCCACTGTGGTTCATATTCTGGGCTGCTACCTCCAAGTCCTGGTCCTTTTCTAACATTATAATCAGGCCATGGAGCGTCCTGAGGCAGCAGCTAATACTACTCCCAAAGAGATGCTACTAAGCTTGGCTAGACGTATGGAGTCATATGAGTCACAGCAAAGTCATATGGCTTGAGTTCTGGATTCCATTTCTGCCCACCTACAATCTACTCATATGCCAGTGGTCCTTTTCAGTGCAACACCTTCTGCTTCTCTAACGCCAGGCAGAGACATTTGCATACCACCAGCACTTAGATTTACTGGCAAACCTGAAATGTGCAGAGGTTTTATTAACCAGTGTTTGATCCAGTTTGAACTACAACCTTCTTATTTTCCTTCTGAAAGAGCCAAAGTTGGTTTCATCATTGCTTTACTGGAAGGTGACGCCTTAGCCTGGGTCTCCTCATTATAGAAACATAATGATCCTGTGGTTGCTGACTCTATTGCCTTCTTTGCCACCCTGCGTCAAGTTTTTGATGTGTCCAGACGAACCTCTGTAGCTTCAGCTCGTTTGATGTGGATAAAACAGTCTCATCACTCTGCAGACTTGTATGTGACAGCTGAAACAGGGTGGAACAAGAAGTCCCTGGTAGCTGCATACTGGCAGGGTCTTTCCAACCATCTCAAAGATGATTTGGTGACTGGATCTTCCTACATAACTGGAGTATCTAATTTCTCTAAGCATCAAAGTGGATAATCATTTTAGAGAATGCCATATTGAAAGAAGGAAGACAGTTTCTTTCTCTCCTCAAATGTCAGTTGCTACGAAGCCTTCTCCGTCTGCTTCCTCCTCTCCTGAAGAACCTATGCAGAGGCAACACATCTCCAAAGAAGAACACCACCATCACAGATCCTCTGGTCTCTGTCTCTATTGTGGAGGGAAAGACTGTTTCGTAACGAATTGTCCCTCAGGCCGAGGTATTCATGGAGGGAAACACCTAGGCCAAACTTCCCTTTCTCCCTCACCCTTGTCTCATCGATTTTTACTTTCTGTAACTGTCTTCTCCTCTTCCTCCCCTATACAGACCGGGGCCTTCCTTGATTCTGGGGTAGCTAGTAACTTCATGGACACTACTTTTGCCAAGATTAATAGGTTTCCTACCTTTCGGTTGTCTTTTCTTCATGTTTTGGCATTTGATGAAAAATCTCTTTCGGGAGTTATGGTCTCTACGTCTACTTCCCTACTAAGGCTAATGGTGGGGAACACTCATCAAGAAGAAATTTCCTTTCTCCTAATTGACTCACTGTCTATGAGAATTATCCTAGATCTTCCATCGCTACGACTTCACAATCCAGTGTTAGACTGGCCTAACAATCAGATTATTTCCTGGTCTCCAAGATGCAAGTCAATCTGCTGTACGGTCCCTCCAGTGGTACCTTTGGCCAGCGCCTCCCTGTCTCCAGAAGCTTTGGAATCACTACCTTCTGTTTACCATATTTCTCAAGATGTGTTCTGTAAGAATGCAGCAGACACCTTACCACCCCATCGAAATTACAACTGCCCTATTGAATTAATCCCTGGCTCCTTCCCCCAAAGAGGATGAGTTTATCCTCTATCCGTCCCGGAGACCGAGGCTATGCATACTTATTTTCAGGAGAATCTTGCTAAAGGGTTTATTAGCCCTTCTTCGTCTCCCGCAGGAGCTGAGTTTTTCTTCGTGGAGAAGAAAGATGGTAGTCTCAGGCCATGCATTGATTTTAGGGGACTTAACAAGATAACTGTCAAAAATACCTATCTTTTACCTCTGATCTCTGAATTGTTTACGTATCTTCAAGAAGCAACTATTTTCACAAAGTTGGGTCTCTGTGGGGCCTATAACTTAATTCGTATAAGACAAGGGGACGAGTCCGCCTTCAATACCCATGAAGGACACTACGAATATTTGGTCATGCATTCCGGCTTATGTAATGCCCCGCAGTCAATCAGGAATTCATGAATGACATTTTTCATGACCTGCTGAGATAATCTGAGGTAGTGTATCTGGATGATATTCTCATTTTCTCAAAATCTATCTCTGACCACCTCAATCATGTCAAAGAAGTACTCCTACGGCTTAGAACAAACTGTAACGCTGAGTCTGCAGAATGTAGGGTGGAGTAGGAGGTCACAGTGTGGAACAACAGGGACTTTGTGCAGGCTATCCTCAGGTTATGGAGTCTGGTTTTCACCAATGACCCCTGCAAGGGAAAGTGGTATTAGCTGCAAAGAGCACCCAGGTCGCGGTTCCCATGGTAGTCATCCTCTGGTGGAGCAAATAGGAACAGCAAGATACTGATACAGGGCTGAAGGTACAAGGCAGGTCGTAAGGTCCAAAGACAGGCAAAGATGTCCAGGAAACAGGCAGAGTACAGGGACAAATAATCAGGAACAAGCAGTCAAAACAAATCCCAAGAACTAGTAGCAAAGTTCTATAGTCAGGCGCAGACACTTCAAGGAGACTGCCTTAAATATGAGTGTCGATGGGCACGTGCCCGCGTCAAGTCGCGTCAGACGTGTGCTCCTGTGACATACCAGCATCAGTCATGTGCATGCACAACGTAGCCGCGACCTACACACGTGACCACAGCGTATAACTTTTGGTGGAGTGAGTATGTGACAGACGCGCGCACCCACAAGGAGACCGCCGGTAAGTACAGTTCCTCACACAAACTCCCTCTTTTCTAGGATATATGATTTCAGCGGCAGGTTTGGAGATGGATTCTGTAAAAGTTGCAGCAATAAAGGATTGGCCTCGTCCCACTACCCTGAAGGCTATTCAATGTTTTATTGGCTTTGATAATTATTATTGTCAATTTATTAAAGGCTTTTCCACAATTGTTGCTCCCATTATTGATCTGATCAAGAAGACAGCCAAACTCAATGGCTACCCGGAAGCCCTCAAGTCCTTTTCTTTTTAAAAAAGACTTTTATATCTGCTCTTATATTCTGCCATCCAGATCCCTCCAGGCCTTTCAAAGTGGAAGTAGACACCTCTGATTGTGGAGCAGGGGCCGTTCTTTCTCAGGAGGAACCAGTTTCCAGGAAAATACACTCTTGTGCCTAGTTTTCCCAACGTTCCTCTCCTACTGAGCAAAATTATGATGTGGGTAACTGGGAATTATTAGCAATTAAACTTACCTTGTCTGATCCATTACTTAGAGGGTTCCAAGTATCCATTTGTAATTTTCACAGATCATAAAAATTTGGAATACCCAAGTTTGGCACAATGTCTGAATCCTCATCAAGCTAGATGGGTATGGTTTTTTCCTGCTTCAACTTTGTTATTACATACATTCCTTGTAGTAAGAATAAGAAAGCAGGTGCTCTGTCTCACTGCTTTGCCTCTGAAAATTCTCCGTGTGAGACTGTGCTTATCATCCCTGACTCTAAATTCATCGCTACCCTTTGAAACTCTCACTTTAAAGAACTAGAATCGGATCAACTCTCTGCACCTGACGAAATTCCTCCAGGATTTTGTTTGTTCCTCTCAAACTTCATAGTGTTATCCTCCAGTATGTTCATGGCTCTAAGCAAGCAAGTCATCGGGGTATTTCCAAGACTCTGGATTTACTTTCCCACAGTCTTTGGTGTCCTTCTATGAACTTTGATACTAGGGATTTCATTGTCGCCTGTACCATCTGTGCACAGTCTAAAACTTCCCATTCTGCCCCCTTGGGACTCTTGCTTCCTCAGCAACCTTGGACACACTTTGTCATGGATTTTGTGGTGGAATTGCCTTCTTCTCATAGGTATACTTGTATCTGGGTAATTACAGATCGTTTTATCAAGATGTCACACTTTGTTCCTCTAAATAAGATCTCATCTGCTCAAGAACTTACCCAATTTTTTATTTCCAATATATTCTGATTTTGTCCCAGGCTGCTGAGGGTCAAAAAAGGTTTGCTGATCAGAGACGTTGTCCCACTTCTAACTACAAAATTGGAGATCTGGTATGGCACTCTACAAATAATATTTGACTTAGAGTTCCATCCCGCAAGCTGGAGGCCTAAATTTATCGGTCCTTTTAACATCCAACAAATAATTAACCTGGTTGCTATAAAATTATCTTTGCCCAAAAGTCTATGTATTCCTAACTTCTTCCATGTGTCCATTCTGAAACCTGCAGTTTCTAATCAATTCTCTACTGTCAACTCTCCTCCTGGTCCCATTTTGAAGAATTCAAGATTCAAAACATTTTGGACTCTTGTATCCTACATAACAAGCTTCAGTATTTAGTTCACTGGAGAGTATATGGTCCTGGATTGAGGCTTCTGAGGTTCATGCTGCTAGGCTGGGTCATTCCTTTCACACTTGTTTCCCTGAAAATCCTAAAGGGCTCCCGGAAGTTGCCCTTGGGAGGTGGGTCCTATTAGGGGTAATACTAATCTGTGTTCAGTCACTCTGGTTCAGCATCGGCATCTGTTGTGGTCGCCATCTTTCCTTAGGAGAAGTGGTCACGGGTGGCATAGTGTTTTGGCGTGTAAACCTCCAAGGACATCTTCTCATAGTGGCGAGGAATGCAGATGCAGTCGTGGTGTTGCATCGCGAATGTGTTTCCACCTAAGCACCTATTTAAGATGACCAGACGCTAATGTTGGCATCAGATTATAAAACTCTTTTCATGATCCTGAGTGTGTTCCTCTCTGTTCTGGTTTTTCCCTGTATGACCCTGACCTGTTCATTGTTTACGTCTGATTGTTAGGATTTGAGGTTTCGGTGTACCAGGATACCACCGAATTGAGGCAGAGAAGGAGACGGCAGTCAGAATAGCAGACAGAGGATCCGAAGGAGGCACAACACTCAGGGCGTGGAGTCTAAATTACCCCAGGTCTTCAGCAGGGACCTCCGCAAGGGAGTATGGGCTCCGCTGCAAGGGATAACCAGGTTGCGACCCCTGAGGTTGAGATCCAGAACCAAAACAGACAGGCGGCAAGAGCAGAGACGGGAAACCGAAAATGTAACCAAAGATCAGGGCAGGTGGAGATCTAAGAGTATTTGAGGAACAAGCCGAGGTCAAAACAGGAGCAACCGGATATAATGAAACTTACCTCATCTTCCCGGCGGCCTGCGGCGACTCCTTCCGTCGCGCACCCTGGCACTAATAACCGCGACTGGAACAGGCGCCGGTTTACCCGCTCTTCTCTTATGGACGCCGCTTCGTCGCGATGACG
>JAKJJM010013827.1:0-11543 GCA_021901965.1 Pipa carvalhoi | reverse complement strand
TTCTCTCTGCAGGCCTGCAGAACTGGCTTTCTATATATATATATATATATATATATATATATATATATATATATATATATATATACACATACATACATTTCTAAGGTTTACTTCTTTCCTATGAATTTTTGTAGGAAAAATAAATGCTGTGAAATATAGTATTTTATTCTCCTTATCATATATCCAGTTTCTGATTAGATTGTGTCAGCTCATCTTGACTGAATCAATAAACACACATATATCATGGCTCCAGTTGGTTCATTACAGTGAGACAGTAGAGTTGGATAAAATAAACATTTTTTTCCTAGTGTGTATTTGTGAGGAACAGTTTTCATTTTTGCATGATGCATCATATGATATAAATAATATTAGTCTGATATATTTCCATTCACTGCCTGACACCTATCTATAATTAAGTAAAGGACATGTCACAGTTAAGCTTGTTAATGGTTTCTGGCTCATTCCTCATATTGACTGCTGAAAATTCCTTTATTAGAAACCAGATATTTGCCTGAATAATAAAAGCCTGTATTGCCCTAAATAGCATGAACTGGTTTCTTGGCAACTGAACTCAACTTAAACCTGACTGCAAATGCAGATTTCTGAATGTGCTGTATTATGGATGGCAGTGTATGTGGAATAAACCAAAAGTCATAGCATTTTTCTTCCTGAGTATGTGAATGCAAGATATTCAGAGATTTGGAATCATAGTAATTAGCATCAGAAAATGTACAACCTTTCCACATACATAAAACTATGCAAATAACTGTGTAGTTGTGGAATAATTGTGTAGTTGTGAAAAAAAAAGCCTTGTTTAAGAAATCTGTTGGCCTTATTGGCAGTGATATTGCCTGGGGCTTAATGTAATGGTTTTTTGTAGGAGTCGGGGGTCTAAATGTACCCAAAATATTAAGCAAAGCTTTATAGGATTAGTTGGAAATGCACTGTGGTGGTATTATGTATTGGAAATATATGCTGCATAGTTAGACTCACTCTATGGCTTCAAACACAGATTTATAGTAAAATGACCATTGCATGGGTGAGACTTTTTTATATATTGCATTTCTTAGCAAGCTACTGCTATAAGTAAGAACTCTTAATGTGCAGCTAAACAAGTAATCCAGGTCCAAAGCACGTATTATCAGTGAGTATCACACATATTATCATTCTGACATTTCTAGAAAAGCTTCTATACCCAGTATGAGGCTTCTATAACATAATGGTACACTCTAGGCAGTGAACACCGTTTTGGTGCAAGAAAGTTCAGAGCTTACTAACAAGTATTTAGTAAAAAAAACATTGCTTTGATCTTGTGAAAAGTCTCAGTGAAAAGCCCCGGCCCTTATGATACAAGTTGATTTTATTTCTGATTTATTGACTGGATAAATATTTACCCTCCAGTGTTCAACAGGAATTGTCTTTGGTGTTCAAGACTAATATGTGAATTGCTTTTCAAGTAAATCCTATTTTCAAGCACGCTGCTTTTCCCAAAGGGGCTGTGACTTAAGGCTTTTGTGTTCTTCTGTTAACCCCTGAAGAGCAGAATATAAGCCATGATGGATTTTTTTTTTTTTTGCACACACCAAAAATGGGGTGGGTTATTCTAAACCTATGATTTCATTTTTCTTAAAGCACTGATAAAAAAGAAGAGTAGGAAAGCCAAAGAGGAAAAAAATGATTTAAAAAAAACAAACAAAAAACAAATTAAGCTCAAAAGCTTCTCAGCTGTGAACCTAATAATTGCCTAAGGCGATTAGGACTCCCCCTGTTAATGCAAAACCTTTATTTTTCTCTCCAGCATGTTACAGTTTTAACTGCATTAGCAAAGCAGGCATCCGCTGTGGCTTCCGATTGGCAAGAGGGTATGTTTTAAGGGAAATCATTTACCACAATCCCTAACATTTAACCTGGCAGAATTCCAACAACTGTGTTTGTGATATGCTCATTCATTCTTAGGGATCTCTGCTTTTTGCATCCATGAATACAGTGAATAGCTAAACAGCAGCTCTTGGACATTGTTTCATCTTTACAGGACAAATCAGTGTTTCACTTGTCATACATTGGAAGCATAACATTTCTCCTTTATCTGTGATAGTTAAGCTCATCTATTCACTACAAGATACGGATCCCCAGGATTTCTGTTTTTTATACTAGGCTTGTGTTAATAACAAAAATACAATGTATTTTTTTTTTTACAATAATTGTTAAGGGGCATAGAGGATAAGGAAGCATGCAATGTACAAACAGTGAGTGGTTAAACTTACCCACAAATAGCTTGCATTTCATACGGTCTTCTATCAATTCCTTAGTCTTGGCTAAAACACAAGGATCAAAACCAGACTGTAAATGGGGACCTTTTCTAATATTTCTAGAGATTTATATGTACATATCCTAGAGCAGGAATGGAGCTGCTTGCTGCTATCCTTTACATCTGCCAGTGCTTTGTTTCCCGGTGGCTGATGCTGACAATCCAATACAGAGATGCTGCTTGTGCAGCGTGTTCCTCTTCTCTTCCTTCCTATGGTGGTGCTTGTGGTTAGTGCTGCATCATTCACCCGATCAGTTGTCACACTGACATGGTGCTGCCTGCTCTGCGATCATTAATAACTGAACACCCTCCACTCCCCAGAGAGGAACCAATAGCTTCAGAGTGCCAAGATACAATACTCACAGCTGCTCTAGTCTGGTTGGCTGAAACAACATGCCTATTATATGACATTGCCTCTTAGGTGCAAATAGCTGAAACCAACATCTTCCCTCCTCAATTCTATTTAATATTTGGAAGGGCTACTGTCCTTGTTCAGTATCTGTTGCAATCATGGAGCTTATGCTAATATAATAGGGATTGAAATAACCTGTAGCAGTTATAACAATATTGATAATATCATAATTACCTATTGTTAGGGTAATAGAAATGCAGAGGGTTGCTGCATGGAATTTAAGGGGGGGCAGGGGATTTGTTTGTTCATTTCACATTTTATTAATGATGCATTTATTTGTCTGAATTATATTTTTAAATCAGATTTAGAACATTGTGAAAAAGAAGGCTGGATTTTTGTACAAAGTATAGGTTGTACTTTTTTATATAGAATTGTAATTAGAGACTGATTTTCATTTTTCCAAATATATATTCTGTGGAATGAAACTTTTCATTTATTTGAAACTGTGACATAATAAACATTTCTGTGAAATCACTACAGATCAAAAAAGAAAATACTATTTTACTCAAGCAGGACCGCAGACCTATCTAATATGTGTTGTTGGGCATGTCATCCTTGAAATGAAACCGTGGTACAATGTTTGCTTAACTTAGGGAAATCAATTTGGGAAAATAGTGATTTATATTGAGCACATTTGCAGTTTGCTATCTTTTGCTGTCCCAGAATCCTGTTCACTTGCACACCAGCCTAAACTTTGAGTCATCTCTTCTTATAGACCTTTTCTACAGAATACCACAAAACCATTATATCATATTACCATGTTTTGTACAACCTTCATCTTGTGGCATTACAATAAATATGGTGTACAGCTGTGCAGGCAAAGTGAAGGGAGCATCAGTATTATGAAATGGTGATAAATGTTTTATACCATTATTATTATTAGTGCATTTTTTTTTCTCCTCATGAATCAATGACAATTCCATTTAGGCCAGATCTGTAATGAAGTAGAAGTTGCGGATACAACCGTTCAGTATCTCTGAGAAAGAGGCTGCAACAGTAATGTACCCTGGGGAAAACAGCAATAATGGTTTACTACTATATTGTCATCCCATGTATGCCCTATCAGGTTATTTGAATTCCCCAGCTTTTTATTGTAAGTAATAGCTAGGATAAACCTTATGGAAATGGGTACACTTTACTAGAGGTGTTAATGGAAAGAGCTGTATAATATGACATTTACAGGGATTTAGATAGTTATTATCTACACTAGCAGACTAGTATCTGTCCAATTAAACTGATTTTAAGACAGAAAAAGAAAAATGTACTTTTTATAAATTCTCATCGCCCTTTTCAAACTGCATGTTTCTGTTAGTATTTTAATAAAAGATGTGGTTAGATTTTAAGCATTGAGTATAAGTGCCATGGGGTCAGGCTTTACTATGAAGTGAAAGGTATGTGATTATTCTTAGTTCATTTATGACAAGAATCTCACAGTCCAAGTGGTGGAGAGGTTACTATGACTTTAATAAATGCACTGCAGATTTATCACCATCCACCCTTTTATTTGCTTTGTCAGCACAAGATGACTGATGTATTGTGAGCCCCCTGTCCATGCTGTTTCTAACCTGGCTTTATATACAAGTCTTTGGCATCAATGTACAGTGAGCAGTATTGTTACATGCACACTGTCCAATTACCTATGTGGTCTACTTCCACTTCACTGCCCCAATCCATCAACTCAGCAACCCCCTAGAGAACATGCCTTGCTTAACACTTAACACATAACTAAGCTGATGTGGCATGCTAAGAGCAGTACAGGATCATACTGAGTTAAAGGTTTCTATTCTTGAACTAGCATAATTATTTTTTTACTAATCATTTAATATGAGATCATTAGTAACTAGGTATATTGGACCAAACCTGCAGCTTGTTACAACCAAGATGGAACAGAATGCATACATGTAATTACAGAAAACAATGTGAAGTTCTCATGTTTGAGTAGACAAAATTGTAATGTATTTGTATTTATTTATAGCTGATATATTACTCAGCGCTTTACAGAGATTCATCATTCACTTCAGTCCCTTCCCCGTGGAGCTTACAATCTAGTTTGCCTATTCAGTCACACAAATATAGACAAGAGGACACACAAAAACTAGGGCCAAATTAGTTGGTTTCAACTAACCTATATAATATGTTTTTGGATTGTGGGAGGAAACTCACACATGTAGAGGGAGAACATACACACTCCATTGTTCGACATTTCAAACCTGACTCTGTTGAAGGGGTTAACTTGCTGTGATTCCTCAACCAATCAGACCTGGTGCTACTCATGCTCTTTGGGAATTTTTGGAGAAGTCGCTCCCTGTCAGTTTGGCGCTATTCCCGCCTTCTCTGACTTTTTCGGAAAAGCTGCTGCCTGCCTATTTGGCGCTTCTCGCGTCTGTTCGGGTATTCCCGGAGAAGCCAGCTGTCATTAGAACACTAGTTGCGTTAAAGCTGTGTACTGAGAGGCACTCTCTGTCTCCAGCTTCCTCTCCATGCCCTCCCTCTAAGCCTGCTTATTTAGTTAATCTACCTGCTACTGGGATCCTTTGAGGGGCAACTGTTATCCAGCTCAGCCCCCCATTTGGGCTCACACGGGGCAATCACTCAGCACAGCTACCACTTATATATAACATCCATGCAGATTAGGGTGGAACTGAACCCATAACCCAGTGTTGCAAGGCAGAAGTTCTAACCACTGAGCCAGAATGTTTGAAATTGCATATCTAAAATGTATACAACATGCTAATATGAATGAGGCCTTTCAGAGGATATAAAAACATAGGCTAAATCTACTCAACGGCCCTCTCCAAACAGACCTACACTTTGTGAGACATAGCAGTAGACTGAAGATCCTTAAAGAGCTACATTCAAAACCAACCCCCAAAAGAAACCTCTGATTCATCAGATGGGTAAAATGGCCCATTGTTGCATTATCTTCTGCAGATATTCAATTATCTATAATGAAATCATAACTGAAAAGACACATGTTCACTAACAAATTCTGGTTCTTATTTGGGCACATAAATGCTGGAATGCAAGGGATAATGTAACTTATCTTGCAACATAATTAGGAGCCTTCAATATAAATTAGCTGTCATGGGAGAATATGGAGTAGGATAAAAGAGAAAAGACTGTTAATGCTAACCATTTCTTACTATTCCATTCATCAGATGTGCCCTGCCTTTGGGAATTACATGAGCTTTTTTTTTTTTTGCTTCTTTGCATTATGGTCTGTAATGAGTGGATAGACAGTAGCAGTTCTACTTTATGGTTTGCCTTTGATTTTGCAGGAAACAGTAACCTTCAGATGAGTATTGAATTCTGCATTTAGTTACCTGTCGTGTAGTTGTTTCATGATTATTGAATTCCTAAGGACTGCATAGCTGAATATTTTTTCCACTGTTGTTTATCCCGTATGCTTTCTTTCTAATCTTTGTGAATATGGCCATTGTCTTGGACATGATACTGCTGCATACACCAGACGCATTAGCAACTTCCATCACAGACATGCCTACTAGTTGGATACTATTGGCAAAATTTATTAAGCCCAAAAAGACTCGAATACTCGGATTCGAGTTTTTTTGGGCTTAAACTCGTGAGATCATCCTGTCGGAATTTCGCTTTCCGTATTCCGGAATTGGGTCTTTCGTTCGAAAGGTAGCCATCTCTTTTATGGCTACTAAAACTTTCGATCGAAAGATCCCATTCCGGAATATGGAAAGTGAAATTCCCGCAGGATGATCTTGTGCAAGAATCTCAGAAAGACCGATAGCGGTCTTTCAGAGTATAATAAATTTCACCCTATATATATATATGATCTATCCTCTTTGGAATCCAGGCACTTCTTTGGTTTTCCTGTTTACAGACAATATAATTCATAGATAGCATACATACACAGATTTTGGCTCTAAGTACGAAGTATAATAACGAAACACCCACATGCAAATATTTATCAAGCACATTATTAATATTAGAATAAGACATAATTCAGGACCCATAATTAATAGTATTTCCATTTATTGTCCATCATTTGCAAGTAGTAAAATTCTAGTCATAATAACAGAGGATACATTTGCTGTAGATCTATGTCTTTATTCTTTCCATTTCGTATTCGAACATAATTCATATAAATATCTGAAACAGCTTGTAATTACCATAACGCCATAAAAAATGCTTTGATATTTAGGAAATGTTATAACATTACAAGGAAGAGAGTAATAACATAACCACACAACTTCATGAAACATTAATATATTGATACTGGCAAGTACCTCCCACCAAATCTGCAGGTGTTATTTATATACCTATAGTATGAAGCATGCAGAGGTTCATCCAAGATGCTGAATCTCGTTCAGAGAAATTCCTTGCATTCACTGTAGTTCAGATGTTCCAGTTGGAATGCTTTATTAATAATACTAAATATACTGACACTTCATGTTTTCTACCGCCTTAATTTAGAACAGAAGCAGGAAGTTGCATGTTTAAATCAGCGTAGTCAAATTTTTAGGGGTGTAAGTTTGGTAGCGGGAATACTTTACCCAAAATGTTGTTGTGATGCTGTGATTGGGAGAATAGGTAACAGAATTGGGAAGTGTTGCTTGGATTATCTATTTTGCCTTTCAAGTAGAGCAGTGGTCGGCAAATTGCTCCAGCTAGAGAGCCAAATCGCTCCCTCCTCCCCCAGGGGCTCTTTGCTAAAGAGCCGCAAAGGGAGAGGAGCGAACGCACCCAGTCCCATGACCTGCCAACGTCCAATCAGGAGCATCAGAGGTGATGGGGGCGGGCTACGGGTGGAGCTTGAGAGTGTGCCGCGAGCCACAGAGCAGCGGCTGAAGAGCAGCATGTGGCTCGCGAGCCGCACTTTGCCGACCACTGAAGTAGAGTAAAACAGTTTGAAGTTGTCAGAGTTTTGCAGCCAATATGTCTCTAGCTCTCTGTCTACAGATGTAGATCATCCGACTTTTGTCATTTAACTCTTTGTGATAGTAACCATTTTACAGCATTATAAACTGAATGAGCTAAGATACTGTTATTCAAGATAAAACAGTACATGTAAATTCAGTCCTATGGAGAAACTAATTATAACATGCTGCATCTATATGTACTTTTAAAAAAAAAGTACAGAAGTATGATAAATCTTATTTAAATGGTATATAAAATAAGAATGATATACTGTATATGCTGGATCATCTTGTATTTTAAATTGGCGGTGAAGGAGCAGTGTGCATATGTTAGAGAGCTAGGTGAAATGATATCAAGTTCCTGTTTCCTATCCACATTTCCAGGATTTGGTTCTTACTGGAGGGAACTATGCGGGGGATTTATGTCTGTGGAAAGGAGGGATGTACCAGGGCTTAAATAGTTTGTAATTAGACTCTCGTATCCGGGAGCACCTGGAGTATACACCAATTTGAACATTTGTTCTATTTTGAGTATCAGTAATCTGTGTGATGAAACCTCTCTATAAGCTATTAGTGAGTTTAAACCTGAATTTTGCTAGTGATGGTAATGTCTTCTGTTGTCAATACTGAAAACATATTAAATCTTCAGAAAATCTGAATGTAGTTTTCTAGAGGTCTATGATATAGTGAAATCCAAAAGAGCAACAGATTTACAAATAAAATACTTTTACAATTCAAGCGTTTTGTGCCAGATGAATGGTGTAAATTTGAGGTAGTGCTTTCAGGAAGTGAGCATCAGAAAAGCAGCACTGAACACCTGTTTTTGTGTAATCAGTATTAGAAGTCTTCATATACTGGTAATATTATTAGCTGGCAGAGGCTGGGAATTTTATATTACCGATAAAGGAAAAGCATCCGATAGAATTCTTTCCTATTATGTTACACCATGATATGCAATATTAAAATGATCATTTCTGTCACTGACTGAGGGTTTGCCACCTTCTACCTTAGTTGCATTATTGGTCCATTTAGTCATTGTTCACATTTAAATTACAGAAACGGGGAATTCTTTCTGCCTTCTCTAATTTCTAATGTTGCAAATCCCTCTGTGTTTTGTGTCTGTTTTCATTTTACAATTGTTAAAGCACCAATGTTTTTCTAATAGTAAGCTCTCTTTGAATTACGTCAATATCTTTTTAACTGAGATTCCTAAAACGTTCAGTCAGGATCCACCACCATTTTTGGTTTGTGTGTGGGACATACCCTTTCAGCACAGGTAGGTCAGTCAGTAACACTGGCAGATAGGTCGCTAATGCCTGTTAACTAGCTCATTCACATGTACGGTTGTGTGGATATTCATAATACCTAGCATAGCATCTAATGGGCAAATTATTCATCTGAGTGTAAGTTTGACTAAATATAAATGAGTGTAAGATTTGTTTGTATTATATAATGTATAATAGACTGGTATTATGTTGGTCAACAAACCTACTACTACTGAAATATTTACTATTTTATACCTTGTCCAGTGATCTAGGTATGTAGTAATATTATAACCTATAATCCTGACTGTCAAACATAGCAACTGCCCATGGTACCAACCCTCTAAAGACTCCAAGGATCTGCAATACAATTTGTATTAAAGATATGCCCTAGAATGGTGGCACATTGGCTGACACAAATGTATATGCATACTGTAAAACTAGTTTTTCACTTACTTGTGTAACTGCTTTCATGTGCATATGCTTTACCATGAAACAGGTTCACTGCGAAGGGTTGACGAGCGCCCTACCTAGATTATTGGCAAGACCCTCATTTTTGTAAAAAAAATCTTAATATTCCTTTATCTTACTGTTATCAGTTTTTATTTCAGTGTGTATATGGTTTTTTAAAACATTTTCCAGCTTTAACTTTTCTGGTATGTTTTGTAACATGCATTTAATGTCTATGCAAAAACTACTGGTACTGTATATGCTTCTCATATATATATATATATATATATACACGCATACATACATGGGCCATTACCTCTTAACAAGCCTCCAGAGCTGCATGTCAGTAATACACATTTTTAGAATGCCAAATTGCTATGAAAACAAAATTGGATAAGTGAGTTAGAATGGGTTAAATATCAGTAGACCTAGCTCCTCTCAGTCTTTTGCATTTATTATACAGTGCTACTATTTATTCTAATAGAAATAGGTGCCCAAAGCACTTCCCAATAGATTAAAACTGATTATCCCCATCATTTATGAAAATGGGTGTTTATATTCCAAAGAAACCAAATAAGCTGAAGTGTACAAGTTAAACGTATACTTAGAGAGAGAGAGTGAAATTTTAAATTACACAAAATCAGTAATGGATCATTTTACTAATATTTGGTTTTCTGGAATATAAATACCTATTTTCAGGCATTTTAATTAATGGGGATAATCAAATTTAGTCTATTAGGAAGTGCTTTGGGCTCTTTATTTACACTAGAATAAATAGCACCACTGTATATCCAATGGAAAATAGTTTTTGATATGTTAAAATGAATATCAATAACTCACTGTTTAAAGTTCTAGGTTGTATAAATACATATTTTTTTTTAAAAAACAATCCTACAAACTAAATTTCAGCCACACATGGATATTTCTGTATGAACATAAGAAGTTTCCAGATGGCCAAGTTTTTAGAAGAGAGTGTGATCATCTCCATGTGACCAAAATACATCAGTTCAGAAACAAATGCTCATAATACAATGGAAGAATTTATTGTAATTCTTGCTAAAATCTACGTAAGTCATTAAAACAGTTGTAATAAGTCTTTAATTCAAGTTGTCATACTAACATAGGGTAAGAAGAGTATGCATTGCTGCATGACCTGCTAACCTTTCTTACTTCATGTGTATCCTTATACATTACATTTTGTGTTATTGTAGCTACATTAATTGAAATTCTAGCATTATGTTTTCCTGATTTGCACATCATAGAGAACAGATATGTGTAACTGCATTGCTTCCCTCTAGTGGATCAGTCAAAAGAAAGAGTACTATTACTTGCATTTGTTCATAAGAAACCATGATTCAGTACAGTAGGAAAGGGACATACTATTTTTCATTTATCCCCAGATATTTTAGTAACTAGCAGTTCAACACCAGGGCATCCTAACATTTTCTGCACATAACTGTATAATAATTAATGCACACTATAGATTTGCATTAATATGTTTGTTATCAGTTCTCAAATAATAGGATTGGCTGATTAAAAATGTACATTGTTCCCACCTTTAAATAAGAAATACACAGCACAAGAGAAAATTCTGATAGCTCAGTTGGGTTGTTTGCGACTGCTTTGTTGAAAATAACAATCATGTTGCAAAGATGACACTAATAATTAAAATACGTATTCTTTGTTATAGTTCCAATAAGAATTCTTGTTTTGGAATCTGCCAGCAGCTGCCCACACTCAGGATTCTTAGCTAAAAGAGAAATAGAGGTCACTGATCCTACAAATTATTTCTTGACCCTTAAAGTTTCTCATACTTGATCAAAATCAGGACTAGCCAGATGTAGAAATGATGCTGAAAATTGATGTCTGGAAAATAATTCACATGTTGTGGAAAAGAGAATTCCATCTTAACATTTTATATGCCAAGGAAATGGCTAATGCCTCAGCGCAGATTTTGTAGAGAAATAATAAAAAGGGCAAAAAAATAAGTGTTCTATTTTAAACAAAAAACGGGTTTTCATGATTACCGGGTAGTTTATTAGACATAAATATGTTAGTTTGAATAATGTGTTTTATTTTTTTAAAGACATATGGAGAATATATTACAAAAGACCCGCCTGCCTTAAAGGAGAACTATAGTCAAATTATATCTTTACATATGTTGTACTATACCTTAGTGTGAACCCATTCATCCCTGTAGTTGTTTCATCTGAAGCTGGATA
>JAKJJM010013820.1:0-11018 GCA_021901965.1 Pipa carvalhoi | reverse complement strand
ACAGACATGGGAAAAGTGCATTACACAATACAAGTATAATATCACAAGGATACATCACTTTAAGTGCCGGGTTGTGGTTGGCACAAGAGGTTGGAGGTCCCTGTTTTTAACTGTTAATTAAACAAAAACCCCGCCCCCAGTCCTGTTTCCTATGGAACTGCAGGTAATACATATTCATGAAGTGCCCCAGAAAGCCCGATCTGGCTGCAACCAGAGAGAGAGAGAGAAAAAACAAACCGTTCTTCTAGCACTGTATTTGAATAATTGCTATGGCAATGCAAATGGGATTATTTTTTATTTTGATGTTACTGATCCTTAAATAATCAGAGAGGCCCGGATGAGGCAAGCGCACCTGGGACTATGTGCATACGTCTAGTAAATGAATAGAAAACATAAATATCAACCCAGCTACTTACAGTTTCCTATGAAATAAAGACAATAATGTGCACCCCCCCGTGTATAAAAAAAGATTGTCAGCTGATGTGTGAATGACAAAGTCCACTCCCACCCGTCCATCCACACTAGAGACTGCGGCGAGTGTTAAAAACCATTAGCGCTACGACTGCCAGAACCACTTCCTGTTTCAAATGATTCACTTCCTCTCTCTTGTTTCACTGAAGCGCAAAGAGGAAGAGGTTGAAAAACGGTGGTCGCTGATGGCGAATAGTACTTTTCTAAGGTGATATTTCCAGACAGACATGTGTCTGCCACCACGCAAAGATTGGTTCTTTGTTTCGCCTATACCCACGCTTAACAACTTCAAATATCAATGACACAGAGGGTATTTGTAAAAATGCTATCTTTTAAGCTAAATTCATGAACTTTATTGCCTTCTGTCTGTTTTTATCTTTACTGATAGCAGCCGTGTTGTTTAAACAGACCTCACCCAGTCCCACTGGTTTCTATGGAGATTTAGGTAATACATATACAGGAAGTGTAGCCCTAAAGCCCAATATTTAAAGCTAAATATCTTACTTTATAGAGACAATTTAGACATCTTGAAAGCACAAATTGAATATATAGTAACTGTAAGTGCAATTGAAGCATTTTGTGATATTTCGTGAAACAGGTTGACCCTCCCCCATACTATTAATAACCATACTACAAATGAACAACCGTCCAAGGAAACCGTATTCGTATGCCTGGCTTCTGGAACGTCGTTAGTTATGGATACTGGTTACTAGGATCTGCAGTGAGTTACAAATTATGGTTATCAGTAAAATAAATAAATAAAAAGGTTAAAATGTTGTTTTAGCTAAAAGTAGTCTCGAGTCAATGTCCCCTTTAAAATAAATATTTAAAGCAGCGACATGACTAGAGAAGTCAAAAAGTGATTCCGAAGGTTAAAATGATATTTCCGTATATTCCGGGAAATGAACCAGTACAACGACCGATTATTAATTAGCGCCTACTCGGTCCAGAGCAACGCACAAAGTGACAGACGTTGGCAAGCTTTACCCTTCTTAACGCAGACAAACCCCCTTTTTTATCTTGCGTCCACTGGCGACACTCTACAGAAATATTTGGAGACTGAAGTAACACCATAAGCGGATTTACATACATCAGTAGTGGCGAACCTATGGCACGTGTGTCAGAAACGGGCACACACGCTGTCACCACCGCTGTCTCTAACAACATCCCTGCTTTAGTATAGGTCGCGGAGCCGACCCGACAGTTTTCAGGCTGGATCCGCGACCTACACTGAAGGAGCGCTCACTCGCTGGAAGGATCTGCTGTTGGAGCCGCCGCTAGACGTTTTCCCTGACGCTGGCGTGATGATGTCGCTCATCAACACCTGCACTGCGGCACTCTGTGCCGAAAAAGGTTCGCCACCACTGACTGACTGAATAGTGAAACTAGATTGTAAGTCAGGTCAAGTGTCGCCGCTATTGCTACTTTTCATGTTACGTTTTACACAGTCGAGAAAACGCGTCATGAAGCGTTCTGGCATAAATTCTTTTCTATGAAACGCCACTGAGAAAATTGGTCAGTGTGAACCCGGCCTTAAGGCTAGAAGATAAAATGCATCCATTTCTTGATGTGGGTGGGGGGTCACTAAGGGGGTTATTGGCTATAGTCCAAATTGCTGCGTAAAGGTGTGAATTCGCCAGCTAAAGACAGTCGCAATAGACTGCTGATGTCACTGTTGCAACTTCATTATGGGAATACTGCGACGGTCATGGATTTGCTATGGGAATGCGCTGTTTGAGAATTCAACAGTAAAATTCTCACTTTAGCCAATAACCCCCCCCTGACATGGGCAGATTGTTAACGAGTGTAGAAGGAAACTGCTTCCCCATTCATAAAGAAAAATAGGGTCTCTCTGTTGTAAATCACTGGAATCTTAGTCCCCGAGGGTCTGAAAAGTGAGGGGCATCACGTAACTGCCTTTTTAACCTCATGAATGAGAGAGCCTGGTATTTACCATAGGGGTAAGAACCCATAGTCCGTCCGTCCCAACTAATGAACACGTGGGTTAAAATTCTGTGCCAACCAGGGGAACGTTCACCTTGAGGAAACTGCTCGTAAATACGTTTCCAAACTTTTACTGTGAGCTGCGCTGGGATTGTTTATCAGATTATATCAAATACATATATATATATATGTCCCCTTTTTTTGATTCTCTAAGTATTTACATTCTACACGCTGCATCACCCCCATGTGACTATCTGACAGTCTTCACCCGCTTTACACAATGGTTTAAGTTCCCGAACCCTGAACCCTTTAAACCCATTGTAGACAAAATGACCATCTCTGAAACACAAACCCACTCCAATTCTTTCCTAAATCCCATGGTTCCTTCTCCTGTCTCCACACACCTGCCAACGCAATTATTTTCTCTCTCTTTATGTGATTCTTATGCTTGTTTTTTATCTTGCATCCGCTCGCTTTCACTTTGTAATTTAACCTTTTTTTATGCTAATTTAGCACTGTTTAAATGTTAAGAAAAAGGGATCTTACAAAGGTAGCTCTGTCCTCCCCAATAAGAAGCCTTTGTAAGCTTAAAAGCTGACGCTGCATCACCTGAAGAATGCCTGGGTGGCAGGGGAGGCTTACATATTAAAACACACGACTTTGAACTGAACATGGGGTGTCAAGTGATATGTGATTTTACTCTCTGACGGATAAGAGCAGAGAACAGAAAAAGCCTGATAAACAGTGTGAAACAGATAATGATGCTTTCAATAAAATCCCTCATACTGATGAGCGCTGGGAAAACCCATGATGTATACATGGATGTTTTACTGGCATTTAAATTTTCATCTGGTTTCTAGGGTTAGTTACCCTAGCAACGTGGCAACAGATTACATGAAATAAATAGGATAGATGTGGAACGGGGCTTGAACACATAAGATATATTTAAAATGCAACAATAATAATATTAAATCTTCCTCGTTTTAAATCCAGTCCTATTTCTGACAGCGTGAGCCGTCGTAGCAACCAAAAAGCAGTGTAAAACGTTTAAAAAAAAAAATACTGCCCACAACATAATTTAAAGGTTTTTTTTTTTTCAGGCAACCGCTTTAAAAAATTCATTTTCAACATAAATATATAACAGTAGTTCCAGTCCTACCAGCTGTCTAGTAGGATGGGGCAAATTTCATTGAAATACCTTGTTCCGCCTGACACCGCAGATCTCTTGTTTGCTGGGATGGATGGTGCTCCATCCCTGTAACAGAATAAAATGTACAACCATTATTGCATCTTCCTTCCTTTCTCTTTTTATTTTTTTTAACGTAGTAGCAGCTAAACAAAAATCAAAGGAGAACTAACGTCTCCTAATAAATTACATTTGTTCATTTCGCCTACATGCCAGCAACACAACAAACCCACAGTCTTTCCCTTCCAAGCCACCTAATTGATTATTTCTGCTTCTTCTGCATGCATTATTACACTAGTACAGGGCAGCCTTTTGTAGCAATTTATCTCCTGCCCCCTTCCTTAATTTATCACCTCCATCTGCTGAGAAAGCTGGTGTCCTGGGCACTGGCTTCTACAGAGCATGTGTGATACCCGGTACTAAGGGACACATTTTTATAAGGGTGAATTCACCTGTCGAATTCACTTCGCTACAATTCAAATCGCTTCGCCAAACTAGACGCGAATACACTTCTCATTATTGACTACGTGGAGAATACACTTGCTGAACAGGCGGACAGCGTTGAACGCTGTTGGATACATAGTGTGGCGTAGTCAGGCGGATAGAAGTATGATGAGAAGTCATGGGGAGTGAGGGGAATTGGACAAGTGAAGGGCAGTGACATCATCATATCCCACTAACTGTATTCTGTGTATATTCTATTTCTATGTCACCTTGTCCCTAGGTCATGTTGTCACTTAGTCGCAGTCACCTTTGTTACTTTTAAATGAATAGTTGCCTTACGCAACACCGGAGCCCTGTCATCAACCCCCCAATTCGCCTGTCTGAAAAGGCGAAGTCAAACAGATGAATTCGGAGCAGTTCACCTAGTCGCATTCGCACCGCTTAGTCAATAGAAGAAGTACCTGTGCATGCGCACACAGAGTAATGCAAAGAGCTCTGTAAGTTCACAACTATCGTATTCGCCACCTCACAGAGTTTAGTCAATAAGAGAACACGGGGAAGTGGAGAATAGACGTAAACTCAGAGCTCTACGCGACTATTCAGACTTCTTAGAATGAGTCCTCGAGTGTGTGTCTCATTAATATTTATAGTTTAATGAACCATGTGACATTCCCCAACTAGTCAGACAATATGTGTGATGATGTGTCAGGGCTCATTAGCATATTAATGAGGAATCAACATGGCGGCCGTGAGATACCAGCACCAGTTCTATAAGATAGCGCTACAGCCCAAAGGTACTGATTTGCTGCTTTATAATATAGTGGATTAGGCTGGCAGACCCTGTGCTTTCAGTATAGCAGTTATGGTTAGGGGAGATTAGTTCTGCTTTATTGTTTACAGCCATGAGGCAAGCAGATATGTATTATCTAACTTAAAACGTGTGAGGTTTTACAAGATTAAAGAGGAATACTGAATGGCTTCCTGCAGTGACCAGCTTATCATAATATCAAAGTCAAATGGTTGATTAGCTTGCCAGTACAATGCCCATTTGCATTACTTCCTAACAGTATTTATTATGAAGATGCCAGCTCGCTCATAAAGACGTTAGCCTTGCCACCCTACAAGTTACAGGTCATACAAAAAGGAACTGCTTTAAGTAATTACTAGAGTTTTATTGACGCACAGATCTTAATTTTCCGTACTAAGGGCGAAATTTAACAAAGTCGGAAAGACCGCTATAGGTCTTTCCGACATTCTCGCGGGAATATTGTTTTCCATAATCTGGTAATCGGGTCTTTCCACTGAAAATTTTCATAGCCATAACAAGTTATCTTGGCAAATTAAGCCCGAAAAGACTCGAATCCGACCATTCAAGTCTTTTCGGGCTTAATAAATTTCACCCTAAAGGATACACAAAATATCTCCCACAAGCATAGACGCACGTTGCGCCATCAGCGGCACCTCCACTTTACTACCACTAGAGGTGCCGTTGCTCAATGACAGTCAAAAAAAAAACAAAAAAAAAACAGTTTCGCTGTTTATCGGAAGACATTTTCCCACTACGCTTTTATTATCGTGTATGCCTAAGTGCTTACTGTTGAATAACCGTTGGACGGGTATAATCGTGACTGCGGTTACTTGATTTATGAATATCGTATAATATAAAATTACTGAGGGATTCAAGCTTAGGAGTATTCTGTATACCTCTGATTGTAATCATTATATCTGTGGCACTTTGCGCAACATCCCTGCCGTCCCAAGGTACTGTTAGCTGTCGCAATGTATTGTTTAGTTTCTTGCTAATATATTCTGAATCCCCTGCTTTCCACTGACCCCCCAGTATCTTGCAACAGTTGTTACAAGTAGCAATTTACCCATAAGGCCAATGAAATACAACATGGCTGCCAAGTGTACTTCTACTGTACCCCAGACGCTATCACAGTCAGGCATTATACCGCATCCTACGCGTTGGCCGTACAATATAAGCCAATGAGCAGCAGTCAAATGCGTCAAAAGCACAGTTTGCCGGCCTATTACAACATCGCATGCTGCTTACTTCCAAACAAAACATCCTGCTTTTATCCCACAAACCGACTTGCAATTTCATTTTTACATTTCACTGAAATTCTGCTCGCCAACACCTTTAGCAAAAATGGACTGACCCTCTATTTGTTGTCATGGTTACACAGATCTCCGTTTAAAAAAAAAAAATCCATCCTTCCATTAAAAATTAATCTGCTGCAAATAGATTTGGTTCTAATAAAAAAGCATCCATAATGCCTCTAAAAGTGCACGAATGCCATGTAAATTAGTCAAATCTGAAACCCCGTTAACTACGGCTGTGAGCTCCTAAGACCACCGTAGCCGACGTCATGCTGTTATCGGGGGTGAAAATAAAAATGTTAGGGGTCAGCGTAGCTATAACATCCACAGCTGCCGGCTTGTAGAGTTTCACTGCGCACTTTTGCATTTAAGCTCCTCTGACATATAAATTACATTTAATCCTCCTTTCACGCCATGTGATTTGGACACAAACCAAATGTTCTAACTTGATTCGAAAGCACATGACAGGGGAGAAACTGGTCTCCTTGCTGCTCTGCCACACACATGCCGGGATGGGGAGAGCAGTGTGAATAAACCAAAGAATTCTGGGAGAGATCTGCCCTTTAAACGGTCCATGCTCCTGTGCCACCTGGGAACTGTGAGCATCCCACACATATGAACACATGTGGAATCTCTTATTTCATATACACAGGTGCACAAGAATACTAGATATACTTAAAAATATCTACGGATACGAATAATGGGTCCTGGGTTCAATCCCGCCCTGGGGTTTGTACGTTCGTGTGGATTTCCTCCAGGTAACTCCAGTTTCCTTCCACAAGCCAAAAAAACATACTAAGCTAATTGAAGCCTTATTACAGCCCCAGTCTGTGTCTTTCTATCTGTGTGTGCGTGTAGTTGTGGAGGGAAATTAGATTGTAAGCTCCCCCGGGTAGGGAGTGAAGTGAATAATTAATCTCTGTATAGCGCTGTGAAAGATGTCAGCGTTATATAAAATCCATGATAAAAAAAAAAATATTACGGTGATGATCCAGAATCCTTAGGATCTGCTAGAATATAACCGTAAATCCAGAAAACAGCCCAAGGTTCTAGAGTAGAGAGTAGCGCCCCCCCCATGACTGCCCACAATCTATCCACCTGACTTGTCAAACCCCCTCCAACACACATGTCTGTGGGGGGGTAAGATTTTGTTGGCACACACATTAAATGGGACTGTGACTTCTGGTGTCGGGGAAATCCATTTAAAAAGGACTGGGTTCTTACTTGATACTTGCTAAAAGGTTATACTGGGGACTTGCTAAAATCCCCCCCCTCCCCCCCGTAATTATACCCCTGGTTACTAGCACCAGAATAGCAAATTCCCAACAGTAACCCAAAGCACAGATGAACCCGACAAACCTCTCATGTGCTGGTCTGCCACATTTGGTTTTAATTTGCTGCTGCTATATTGCTTTCCTGAGTTGACGTTCTCTCTACTGTAGTGTGCTTTACAGCAATGTAGTAATGTTGGTTAGCCAGGGAAATGTATTTCGTTTAACAATGAAAAGGATTTGCTCTGCTTGCTTAGAGAACATTTCTCTGCTAGTCCCGTACCCACACTGCAGTCGCTGTATGGGTGACATAAAGCTATCTTTTATAACGCAAAAATACAGCACCATAGCCTATGCAAGGCCATGTGTCTGGAAAGAAAATGCTGTTTTCACCAGTGCAGGTTGGTGATCTCATCACACTTGATCCGCCACAGTCACTTGGTTAAAATAAAGGTTAAAGGTTACCGGAATGATTTACGATCTGTTGGTAAATAATGAAACCACTGAGCAGATGACAGGTATAACAGCGGTTAAGACACTACGAAACGTGTATATACTTTGTTATTATGACACAGTCATTCGCTGCTTTTAGAATATCTCCGGTCTCTTTACCAAAGGCTAAGGGAGATGCTTTGCTTGGGATTAACGCCAGCAATTCCCAGCTTTAGGATCTCACAGAAACCAGAGATAGTTTCAGAGTCGCAGACCTCCCAAGGAGGCTCAAGTGAGCCTGGGAAAATATTCTTCTTCAGAGCTTCTTGACTGTTTTATCTGATCCCGCTGGCATTCGCCAAAAATATTAAAATCGCTGCTGGAGCGGTAGTCCCCCTCGCCCAGAGGCTACGGCTCAGCGATGCTTTCGTTATTATCTCCAAGGCCGATAAATAGAAACCCAGTAAACGGAATGATACGCGCGACCTATATTCTGTGCGTTTTTACTATTCGACAAAACTCAAAAAACGCGATGGATTCGCAGAACTTTGATTTTGCGGACTCTCTCCCCTTTTCTTTCAGTGTGAAACAACCCAAGTTTCTGTAGAAAAACAATGAATACATTATTGGACATGTTAATTATGTCAGGACCTAGCGCAGCCCCAGGTTGGGAGATTCGGGATTAAAATACACTCTAAATGCAATTACTCATGGTTAAGTTATGTAGTATGTGTATCAGACAGTACAAAAATAAATGACTGGAAGAAAGATTCTAGGAGACCCGACTTCATCTGTCTCTATACATTACGAGGAATTCACAGTGAATGCTTTGTCCGTTATTCGGATATCGATGTGTGGTCCTGAAGGGGTTGAAATGCTTCTTGTTACATTCTGAAGGAAAATATAGGTGTCTCACTCACACACTAGGCTATCTGTGCTGAATATCCAGTGCCATTAGGGTCTAGTAAACTTTTAAAGAACAACATGCAAGCCCTTTATATAAAACAGAAAATGGGCGCACATTAGGTGCTTTTAGTGCTGGTCTGGGGACTGATACACTGTTTCTTTAGTACCTCTTTAATGTGGGTTGAGTTGGCACCATACCTCCCACTGTAGCAGGGGTGAACAGTGGGACAGAGCTGTTCCCCCCCGCTGCTTAACTCACCAGTGCGCCTACTAATTTTCCTTTAGCTGTGCACCGCACCTCTCACTTCCCCCTGATTGGCTGTGCACCTCTCACTTCCCCAATTGGTTGTGCACCTCTCACTTCCCCCTGATTGGCTGTGCACCTTTCACTTCCCCCCGATTGGCTGTGCACCTCTCACTTCCCCCTGATTGGCTGTGCACCTCTCACTTCCCCGATTGGCTGTGCACCTCTCACTTCCCCCTGATTGGCTGTGCACCTCTCACTTCCCCCTGATTGGCTGTGCACCTCTCACTTCCCCCTGATTGGCTGTGCACCTCTCACTTCCCCCTAATTGGCTGTGCAGCCTTGACATTCATCACGGGGTCCAACCATCAGGTTCCAAAAATCCTCCAAGATTTATTAATATGTTCAGGGAAGATGGCTGTACACAATAATTACATCTTGAAAGTGACCGAGATATAGGGAAAAAAAATGAAACTGCTTCAAAAGCATTTCTAGTTACTATATATTTAATCTGCGCTTAAAAGCATTCCACATTTAATGTCGATAGAATACGAGAAGGTTGAAATCGACCTTTTTCAAGCCTTATAGATTTCGCCCTCGCTGTTAAACATTTCGGGCGCACTTCCTGTATATGCTTTATGTAAAGCACCAAAGAAAAAGGTGAGGCTGGAAGAATTCTGCTTAACAACATGGCTGCTACCGGTAAAGATTCAAACAGACAGAAAGCGATACAATTCACGATTTCAACTTCGAAGATAACGTATTACCAGTTCTGCATTTCAATAACTGCCATGCTAATTCAAACTGGAGGGGTTTTTTTTTGTTGTTGGTGTTACTAGTCCTTTAACAAGACCCTGAATAGGGAACTCCAGCCAGGCAATTCCCTGTATTTTGCATTTGAAAGCTCAGCGCTGGATCCTATCAGTTAAAATATTTATCTAATTGAATACGCTGGTCCAGCACATCTCTGAGCATTTCTTGGGTTTCTGGATTCTCACATAGCTGTCTACCACTAAAATGTCCTGTACTATAAAGGCGTGAATAATTAGGCACCGTCCAGCTCATTCACTGCCCTGATGACATGGAAGAAAGAGAGGAGTCTGGGAGTATAAAGTCATTATTTAGACTTGGACAGGAAGCATGAGATGACTACTGCCACCTAGCACTGCTAATTGCTATGGGACGGAGGTTAAATTATGTGTTAAAAAGGCAATGAATCCTTTGCTTAATCTGCTAAAACAGCTGCTGTGTCTTCTGTAATGACACTACTGTGTCAATAGAAAGATAAAAGCCAGATTTATGTTAGCCTAACATCCTTGTGTTTGCCTTCAACAAAACCTAACTCTTTCTTCCCTTCTCCTAAGGCCCTTGGACACGGCAATACGTTTATCCGTGACTGCTGTGTAAGTACAAATTATCTGAGCGCAAGAAAAGGAAACAATTACGTTACAAATATAACTGCTTAACGGATAATGAAAGAAAAAAATCATACGGAATGCTCGCTGTGGGAATACTCCTCTATGCAAAAAGCCTACATCATCCCTTCTACAATTTAGGGGTTTATTCAAAGTCAGAACAAGAATTCGAGTCCATTTGCCACTTCTCCAACGCCGCTTATCCAAATTTGCCATGTTTCACATTTCGTCCGATTCAGAAGCTTACGGTAGTCGCGGACATATAGAGCTATTCGCATTACTTTGCTTGCGCGTGCAAATTACCAGTCATCGAAGTGGCGAATTTGGCAAGGCGTACTGCTCCGAATTTGCCAGTTTCAGTTCACCAGATTAAAGTAGAGAAGTAGGGGGTTGGTGGCAGGGCACAGATGTGGCTTAACGCGACTGTTCACTTAAAAAACAAGGAAAGGATAGTGACCAAGTCACAACATGAACTAGGGATAGGGAGACATAGAAATGGATGTAACATTCACTTATATACAGTTAGTGGCACATTGTGAGGATGAACTAGGGACAGGGAAACATAGAAAGGGATGTAATATTCACTTATATACAGTTAGTGG
>JAKJJM010013790.1:0-15936 GCA_021901965.1 Pipa carvalhoi | reverse complement strand
AGAAACACCGATTTCCATAATATGGAAATCGGGACTGCACTTATTAAGCCCGAAAAGACTCCGGTGGAGTCTTTTCGGGCTTAATAAATACCGCCCTAAGTGTTCACTTTAACATTTTAGCATGCTGGAGACAGGGGTATTTTACTGTTATTTGCAGTTGGTTCATTTTTTATTTGCGGTTTCTGAATAATTTCTGTTCTCCTTGGTTGCTTGGAGCCACTGGCTGTTAGGTTAACCAGCCCTACTAGAGGACCGTATGAAAAAGAACTAAAGTATATGTGCTGGGCAGTGAGGACATGGGGCATGCTAGTATATTTACATAACACTGTCTTGATACTTCTCATGCTACTTGCTGCAATCCTGACTTCATTATCTGGTCTATTACAAAAATGTATCTGCCGAATTGTCCATGAATACACCACAGTGGGATCGTTACCGACTATGCATATTCAGCAAGGATCTCTCTTTTTTTTGTAGATGTGGCGCATTCTTACACAGTTCGCGACACTGCAACAGAGCGTATTTACACATTTTAACCACAAATTCATGGACAATTAAGGTATCCATCATGTGCCCCATTAACAATTCGCTGAGCATAAATACGCAGATTTGACTTCCTTAAACAAAGTGGGGAATTGAGGGGCTCAGGGCAGGTTTATAATTATTATTCTGGGGGGGGAAATGAGGTGACCAAATTAAAACAATTGTTACAATTCATGTGACTATTATATGGAAACATTGCAGGGGACCAAAATGCTTCAAAATGGTGACATTATCCTTTGTTTTGATAATTACTGCATATTGCCAGTATGTTCTTAATAATCAAGGAAAAATGAGTTATGTTGGCATAATTCGCTACAATAGGCCCCTGCTAATATTTACCCGATCAGAAATTATTAAGCATCAGTTAACTGCATTGCAGCAACAATACATTAAGGGCCTTATTGACTAAAGCATGGAAGCATGCATTTAAATGAAAGTTAAAAAAAATTATTGTAATTGACATTTATTAAAAACTAAATTATTGTGAAGGAACTAGTTGTTTAGCTAGTGCACTTCCGCTCTGCTCCTGTGTTTTCATGTTTCCTGTATTTTTGACTACACAAACAAGGAGATGAATGGAGACAGCAGAGCTGTGGCTAAGGGGCAGAGGTTGAGGTCAGGACACTAGCTGGACATCTAGCTGCTTCCAAAAAGGTAAGTTGTTTTTTTAAATAAAAGTCAAAAATGTTTTTTAACTTTTAATTGTTTTTTTTTTCTCCCCATCCTGAACTTCCCCTTTAAATCCTATGGCTGTCAAAGTATTGCAGCACAACATTTTTATAAAGTGTAGCAGGGGGTAGGGTTGAGTTTCCCTTTAAAAATAATCTATAGTATAAATATAATATTTCTCTTTATTAACAACTATATTTTTAACTAAACTTATTTATGATTTGAGCCCTATTATTTGAAAGTGATTATCAAAATATTAGTGACAACTGTTTATTAAAATGCTTCATGCTTAGACATTGTGATAGAGGGATACATAATCCATGCTGCCCTTCCTTCACTGTAGCCAGTTGTAAAGAATGCGCTTGGTAAGGGAATTTACATGTGAAAACAAAAGGGAGCCAGTGTCCAATCTGTTGATGCAATATATACAGAAACAATAGGTGGACAGTTGCCATTCATAACCAAAGCTGTAGGAGTTCCTTACATTTAACTGCATCTTTATTGTGTCCTTTCTAAGGCCCAGTTCACACTAGCGCAAACTAATACTGCGGTTAAAATAAAAATTGCTCCGGCCACACTAGCGTATGATGCGAGCGAGCGCATGGTGAAACGCATCACGCCGTGTATTATGCAAATTTGACCGGCGTATATACATGACGCGAAGAATGCAGCCAGATAGAAGAAGCCATAAACGCAGAGGGAGTGTTCACACTGCATCGGGCAAGTACAATAGGAAAGTGCCTCCCGAATATTCGCCTGCCTAAATTTTTGGGAGTCACTTTCCTAAAATACGCTAGCGCAATTACACCAGTATGAACCGGTCCTAAAATACTTTCCTTGAATTCTAACAGTGTCTCATGGTATAAGACAGTTCAGTAAACATAGCCTGTGCTTCACAACAGTAGTCAGAATTCAAGGAAAAGCTAAACAAGGTGACTTGTGCTCAACTGCCTGTGAGTGCGTAATATGTTTGTATACACAGTATGGGCGAAATGTATTAAGCCCAAAAAGACTCAAATGCTCGGATTCGAGTCTTTTCGGGCTTAAGTTTGCAAGATTCTCGCGGGAGATGATCTCTCAAGATCCTCCCGTGGGAATTTCGATTTCCAGATTCTGGAATTCGGGTTTTTCCACCGAAAAGTAGCCATAACTTCTATGGCTAGAAAAAGTTTTGGTGGAAAGACCTGATTTTAAATCTAAATTCCCGCTGGAGGATCTCGCGAGATCACGTCCCGCAAGAATGTCGGAAAGACCGACAGCGGTCTTTCCGACTTAAATAAATTTCACCCTATGTGTATGTGAAATCAACAGGTGAATTCATCCTTTAGTCAATATTGCATCACCGGTTCACAGGAGAGAGTTTATATTTATGAACTCAGTATTTTTATTGATATCTTACATGTATAGCACGCACAGGGGCATATTTACTAAAGTCAGAAAACCATATTCGCCGTTTTTTACCATTTTCACCTGTTTTTCACTGTTTTCACCCATTTTTTTTGCCTCTATTTAAATTTACTAAGCCCTTTCCAACTTTTTTTTTACAGATATAACATTTGAGGGTGGTGAAAATCCATTATTCCCTATGGCGACGGGTCTGTAAAAATTTTCTAAGTCCCCGTTTAATAATCAGTGATATCGATATCAAAGGGCCCCATTGACATTAATGTTGATTGTAGCGGTATTACCTCATCGATATTTAACAATAGCGATACTTTTTTCACATTTCAGAAATGAGGGGAAAAGGAATATGCCACGAGGAAAAAAAACAGCGATACGGTTTTCCGACGTTAGCAAATATGTCCCACAGGGTAAAAAGTAAAAAGTGCAAATTCCTGTTAATTTAGCAACAAACTCAATGTGTTATATGCCTTAGGGAACATGCATATGGATGTTGATCTGATGTATTTGACATGTGGTTGAAACATACAGAAAATACACCTAAAGAAATTTGTTATATGTAAATGTATGGTGTAAATTACACATGTTTTATTATGTATTTCACTAGCAGCATATTCACGTGGTTTATCTATTAATCGTTGCATTGCCAATAATAATTAAAAACTGTGTAATAAATTAGCATTAACTGCATTTAAATATTTTGTGAGTTTATATGGATTTATATGTGAATTAGAAAAACTGAGGGATATTTACTAAAGTCAAAAAGTTTTTCGACTAGTTAAGGCTGGAGAAACAATATCATTGTTTTTGTCTAATTTACAAAGCTGTTCAAAGCAAATTTTATCCCCCAAAAGTGTTTGCCTCAGGCTGGTGTAAACCCATTATTCCCTGTGGAGCTGGTCCAGTTACTTAGTCACAGTGGCAAACCTTTACCTTATCAAAAAGAAGAACGATATGAAAGGTGAACCTAATAGAAACATGCTCCAAAGTGTTCCACTTTCAACTGATCGATATTTATTGATGACAATTCATTGTGATGAGGAAAAAATGTTATTGAGCCTTTATAAATAAGGAAAATCGAATAGTACAGTGAAACCGGATGAATCAAATCATAAAGGTTGAAATTGTCTTAGTAAATATCCTCATTCGTGGTTAGAAATCTGAAGACCCATGTGCAAGTTTCCTAAGGGTTCAGCTACTCAAAGCATTCTGCTGCCATGAGGTTGGCCATGCTGACAGAAGTCATAGAATTGGTCCCATTCACAACAGTTGTAGCCGCCAATGAACCACTCCAAAGTTCTAATGTTGGGGATTTATTATTACCTTCAATCATGTTCACTCGTTGTTGTATTAAAGTGATTTTTGGTTTTGGTCAGTAGTTTTCCTAATGTTAGCCAGGCCTCTTGCCCCTGCAGCACCATCCTTCTACAACCCCAGTACCAAATAAAGAGAACATACTGGGATCTCGAGGGAGTGCCAGTTGGAGACAAACCGAGGCTGCTGATGGTGGCAGTAGTCATGGCAGAGCTGGCAAGCCTCCTGGGGCTTAAGCCCTAGACTTTGTACTGATGTAACATTTATTTGTAGGGTCCCTCTGCTGAATAGTTTTAGGTTCCACAACTTTTATGCAGTTTGCACCTGCCACGGCTTTCCCACAGAAAGTACATTAAACATAAAGAAAATCAGCAAGTGAATACTGCTAGTGCACCTGTCACCTCAAAACTCCAATACTAATTTAGGTTCTATTAATGAAATAAACGATTTTGTAAATATATATGTATTTTAAAAAGTGTACCTTTATGCAGCATTTCTCTCTGTCATCTTTCCCTGTCAGCCTGACTTTTCTTTCCCGAGTCGGTCTGGGCAGGGAAAAATGAAGATTTACATTACAGGCCCTCCAATCAGATCCCTGCTAAATCGTGATTTAAGGGATTTGATTGGAGGAGCTATAATATCAATCATTTAGCCCCGCCCAACCCGACTCGGGAAAGAAAAGTCGGGCTGACAGGGAAAGATGACAGAGAGAAATGCTGCATAAAGGTACTTTTTTTAAAATACATGTATATTTACAAAATCGTTTATTTCATTAGTAGAACTTAAATTAGTATTGGAGTTTTGGGGTGACAGGTGCACTTTAATAAGCCTCTGCCCTCTTCAAACCCATTATTCTTTTGGACCCTTTCTAGAATTCTGCATTCCTTGAGGTTATACTTAATACTAAAGCAGACTAACTGCACATTGCTGCATAAATGATATAACTATAGAAGAAACAGTATTCACAGGACACTCAGATCCCTTTAACAGGTTTAAAGGCATAGGCTGTCCAGGCTGAACAAGCAGGAATGTCAGGCAGTATTATCTTGACATAACTGACATAGATACTTGAGCGCTGCCTGATCACAGCACTCAATATTTAAATCTCCTGCTGCTGATGTCACCAGTGCACAGCAAGCCCAGTGCTACCGGCACCACTGAGCACCAGCACTGACTTGTGACAATAGCATTTATCAACATTGAAACTGAATATTTTTTTTTCCTAACTAATGTTGCTGAAAACCACACCTAACTTGCTATTCAGCTATAGAAATTATATATTATAGAATTATAAATAATATACAGTTCTCTAGGTATCAGGATATGCAGCTATATATATATATATATAATTGTGGAACGTACCTACATTCAGTAAGAACAGTGCTGGTAAGGAGATAGGACCTCTCCTAGCAAAGACTTTTTTTTTCATTTTGAGTCTGACTGGAGGGTCAAGATGCCATAGACAATGGCAGTTTAAGATAAAAAAAATACACCCTTCTATAGGACTAAAACATGGGTGAAAGAGGATCAATAATTTTGCAGACAAAATGGGATCACTCAGGATTACTTCCTGGGTCAGAAAAGAAATAGAGAAGAAATTATATTCCCGCTACTTTACTTCATGAAGTAGGGTAGCGGGAATATAGTTTATTTACTTCTCTATTTGTTATTGGTAAATTTGGTGTTAAACTATATGCCCAGCTCCTACTCCAGCATCATTTACTATTTAATGCAACTTGAGCGGTGTGTTCCTTTTGCTTTGTCTTTATAAAAAAAATTGGATTAGAAAAGAAGACATCAGAGTAGGTAGATAGGAAAGCATTTTTAGCATTATTTACAGGTTTGGCGGCACAGTATAAAAAGGACCTTCAAACCCCTCACCCCATATACAAGTAGTGGGTGGGGTTCTTATTACAGGGGGGCAACTTTAAGGCACCCCACCACTGCCCAAGGGTTTAGGGCAGCGGTTCTCAACCTTTTCGCACCGCGAACCCCCGCGATGACATCATCGCGGGGGTGTGCCCGGCCACGTGATGTTGTTGCGGTCGAACGTCATCATATATGCGCGTCACGTGATGACGTTGCGGCCGAACGTCATCGTGTACGCACGTCACGTGATGACGTTCGGCACTCGGCAGCGGTTTGCGACCCCTGTGAGCCGGTCGTTCGACCCCAAATGGGGTTGTGATCCACAGGTTGAGAACCGCTGGTTTAGGGTAAGGATGGGGTTCCATGTTTTCCCCCCTCCAGGTTACTGTCCCCCAGCTAGAAGGTAGAATTTGGAGGGGGCAGTATTGACGTCTCTTAGCTGAATTTATTCCCACAGGGGAATGGGAGGGAGGTCTCATAGATCCCCTCCCTCAACAGTTGCCTCCCACACTCTGGTGATATAGAGGATCAAGTCAATTTCAGCAAAGTCTTGATTTTTCTATTTTTTTCTCACTCTGAACTTTATTTAAAAATGTTTCATAAACAGATAAAAATTCTGCAAAAAATATTAGGCTGATCAAACTGAAAATTAAAGGTAGCCTTTTAAGAGATGAACTCATTAAAACTCATATTTTCTTTATAAAAAAACACATGCATTAGTCAATAATTAGGCTGCCATTGTGCCAAATATGCACTGTCAATTTACTGAATTGGTGTGACAAAACAACAAATGGATTGCTCCACAAAGCAGTGATTGGTGATATCTTTAGCTGCAACCTATTAGACTTTGCTAAATAGTCATAGCTGTGAGAGTTTTAACTGAGTGAACCAATGGGATAAACATCTACCTGAAAGAAACTAACATGACCATCTTGAATTACCTATTGATGAAACTTGAGCGTTACTTGAAAGAAGTAACAAACATCTGAAATGCTTTGTGTGGGAAGTCGCATGGCGTGAATTAATGTGCTGTACCACACGGTTACAGCAGCCAGTCTGATAGCAGGCCTGGTATGTGCAACATGATAGTGTGAGTGACCCATCAGATTACTGGAGGAGTGATACCCTTGCATTGTTGGGCATCTTGAAAAGGCAGCAGAGACATCCCAGTTATAAAGGGAAGAATAGCCAACATGGAACTCTGTAGTGCTTACCACATTTTTTTTTTTTTTAATTGTACAAATTTTTGTAAAAATATGAAAGGGGTGGTGATCATTTATAAAGCTAAACCACGTAATGTATACAGCTCATCCTTAGCCAGAACTGACAGTAGCTTTTGCTGAAAGCTTTTGGCATGATGTTCTGTTTCAGTTGGTAAATATTTATCGTCGGACTTGCTGGATTAGTTTTTCTCTGCTGGTTTTGAATACACAGTATTTCTTCAGTAAACCAAAACATTACAGTCTGGTTCAACAGTTTGCAGAAATTGTAAATAGCGGAAACCTGATGCATAACATTAAGTAGAACAACATTTTTTTTTTAATAGTACAGGGCAAACTGAATGTGTCCAGTAGGCTCATGTAACATTATGACACAAAAATTCTTTATTAGGGTGACTTTGTTACATACTTTGGTATAGAAATGCATTGATTTTGGATTGTAAAACATCTTTTTACTTATTAAAAAAATATAATAATAATTCAATACAAATTCATCGTAATGGAGAAATAAAGGCTTAAACCTACACCCTCCCCCCATTTAATATCAGCATGGTATATGATGCCTAGAATGTCCCAGCTTAAAAACGTGCCCAGTAGCAGAGCTGCAGTGAGGCAGAGCCAGATCTGATAAGATGGTGCCAGTGACACAAGTGGAAAGTAAGAGAAGTGATTTTTCATTAAAGGTATTGCAAACCTTGGACATCATTTTAGCATGTTGTATTTTAAAAAAGTTGGCAACTGTCCTCCTTTATATTTTTTTTTACAGTTTTCTAACTATTTAGCTTTTTGGTCAGACCTTTGTCCTTTAAGGCTGCTAGAGCCCTCTGTTTCACACTGCTCAGCAGGGGGCTTAGGACCATCCCCTCAGCCCTCTGACTTGGTTCTGATGTATAATCCATGCTGATAGATCAGTGCATCTTACACATGCTCGTGTCAGGAGTTGCACCATAGACAAGGCATAAACAGCACAGTGACAGTACTAAGTTCCTTCAGTAGCGGTGCTCTGCTCTTCATCTCAGTGTTAAAACGAAGAGCTCAGATGACTGCAGGGCAAGCCCCTGCCAGTCTGATAGGGCTAATTTAGCTAAGCACATACCAGATGTCATTTAGAATACCAGGCAATCTGTGACTTTAGCTGCCCTTTAAGTCCAAAGATAACCCCTTTAAATCAATAAGTAGTGGGAAGCAAGTAGCAGAGGGCTGTGTGAATGGAATGAGCTGTAGGCTGCAATTTGTGATCAGTAAATTACTGCCTTATTAGGTCAATTTTCCTTTTTTAACTTTAGAACAGGTGTTAATACATTTGTCATTTTCACTCCTGTCCCACACAAAATTGCACCTGTTTTGCTTCAGGAATTCTGACAGCAGGTATCAACTGAAAGTGAGTCACTTCTATCTACAATATACTGTATGCTACTGCCTTTAGTCATTCTTGAACAGGAGCAAGAACTGAAAATTGTTACTGATACACTGAGAAGATAAAATCATTACTATACGCTGCAGCACCTTTCTGCTTAGTGGGCCTGAGTAAATCCCCTCTGAGAAATGCTAACTGCTTAGCAGGTTCTAACTTAGCTAAGGTTCCTTCGTTATATCCTCCTACCAGTTGACCCTTTTCTATTGTGTTTTGAAAATGACTACTTTTAATGTATGTTTTCCAGATGGCTAATATAGCATGGTGCTCTCTAAGCTCTATTCATTAGATCTGAGATGGAATGCCTATATCTGACAAACCCTAAGTTGACATAAGGTCTTTGCCTTTATGATGCAGTGTAAAAAGGAATAAGGTCCTTTATCCTGAATTATAGAGGGGAGAACTGAACCCTGAGATGTGGGAATGTATTACCGTGTTGGAAAGAGCAGAATCTGAGGGAGCAAGTTAACTCTTGTGATGGTGCACTTCAGAAGTGTTGATGAGCACAAACAAAAAGGATAACCCAACCTCAATGAGAAATGAAGCTGGATTAGTACCCTCTGTTGAGCTCCTCCAAGGGATTCAGTGAGAACAAGTTAAAGAAATCCCAGAAGCTGATTAATATCTTATATTTTGAAACCATTGTGCTGCAGTAATATTGGAGCATCTCACTGTAGAGTTTTATATGATAATTCAGGAGAAGTCTAACCCTGATTTAGGAGTTAAAGTAGGCTGGACCACATTTATAAGGAGTTGGTATTTCTGACTTCATAATATTTCCACATATTTTGGCATAATATCCAACTGAATCCAAATTATAATTTTAATTTTACAATTTAACTGCATTTGTCCTTAATGATTTAAAATAATCTCTGGCAGAACTTATGCTTCTGTGAGCTAAAGTCATGTGACTTCAAAGGTAGAAGTTCTTGCTGTATAGCAAGTCACGAAACTGCACTGTGTTGAAAGGTGGGGTTGTGTTCTGGTTTTCTCTAATAGTTGACATTCTTACATCAACTTTTATTGGGGGTAGTCACCCTTTGGTCATTCCAAGTATTGGAATGACAGTGACTTTGTAGCTTGTGCCTTGGGAACTAGATCATCAGCCAGCTCAATTACACAAACACTTCTAGCTTGCATAATTTTTAGTTTTTCTGAGTCTCAAAATAAGGCAATCCTGGCTAAAAATAGGCTGTCCAATTTAAAGGAACAGATAATTCCCTGGGAAAATAATCCTATTAAAAGTGACTTTATTTGCTTATTATTTTGTTATTTATCGCACCATTTCTACCTTATGCTATATACCTGAAAATCAGCCTCCAAAATCACTAGTGTTGACCCAGTACCCAGTACCCCAATGCATCGCACATATGGTATTAACGTTTTCTGTACTGGGTAGAGAATGTAAAATAAGATTTTCCCCAATTTTCTCAATCTCCCCAATCAAAAGTTTGTAGGATAAGTTTTTAAGCACAAGGAAGAGTCAATAAAGGGTAAGATGTAACATTTTGGAGAATCTGTTAGACAACCAAAATACAGGTCATACCATTAGATGGCTCTAATATATCAATCTAAACATACTGCTGAGGATTTCAAAAAATGGGAAGTGGTTACTGTGGGTTTAGAGATTTAATATTGAATACACAGAGTGCAAACCATGGCTAAGAGGTGAACAACATGTCAAGCTGGATGAGTATCTGGTATTTTTATTAAAAACTAGATTAGACATGAGTGACAATAGTGTCTGTATTAAGAGCCAGGGCTGTGGAGTCGGTAAGCCAAAGCTCCGACTCCGACTCCTCAATTTCCCCTAACTCCGACTCCACCAAAATGGGCACCGACTCTGACTCCAACTCCACAGCCCTTCTAAGAGCCTTAAGTACCAAATGATCAGGCTTGGTGATTTTTTAAGGGATACTGAGGATTTCTGTACAAGGTCAGAGACTTTTGAGGCAAGATACAGGAGAATTGCACTGTTGATTTTGTCAAAGCAGAGGCATTTTTTTTTTTCAATAAAGGCAATAGACAGGCCATCAGCTTTCAGGTCTTATGAGACTAGTCTGTAGAAGTGAATATCATTTAACTAAAGAAGAATACTGCCAGTCAACCTTGTGGGTATTATGTCTCTTCACTGAATAGATTCAGCAAACATCACCATTCCTCTAACTAAAGAGAACTTCCTAGAGAAATAACTGCAACAGTGTAATGTATTTAAGTAGTTGAGGGAATTGTTGTTTCTCTTGTCTTAACTCATTTAAATTTAAATCTAGTATTATGGGTTACTACAGTGCCAGTGCACCTCTAGAGGTGCTAAGGTGCATTGTGACACTGTTACACCTCTGAAGGTACTAAGGCATACTAAGGGGGTAGGTGGATCCCCTTTTCCAGAGTGAGAGGCACAGAGTCTAAGGAGCCCTTTAGTTTTCTCCCTGAACCCCCGCAAGGGGTGTGACCTTTTCTTTTAGGAGCTTCCAGGTCGCAGCCCCTGGGTTAACACCTCACTGGTGGCAACTGTGTAGACTCACATGGGAGCAATGGTGGAGATCTAGATCAGCTGAACTGAACACTTGGGGCAAAATTTATTAAGCCCGAAAAGACTCGAATGCTCGGATTCGAGTCTTTTCGGGCTTAAGCTCGCGAGATTCTCGCGGGAGATGATCTCATGAGATCCTCCCGCGGGAATTTCGATTTCCGTATTTTGGGAATCAGGTCTTTTGACGAATGGTAGCCGTAACTTCTATGGCTACTAAAACTTTCGGTCGAAAGACCAGATTCCAGAATACGGAAATCAAAATTCTCGCAGGATGATCTCGCGAGATCATGTCCCGTGAGAATCTCGAAAGACCAATAGCGGTCTTTCCGAGCTAAATAAATTTCGCCCTAAGTATAGGACCACTTCGAGCGGTATAGTAGAACTGTAGCTCACAGCATCCTTGGAGCATACAGCAGAGAATCATTCACAGCAACCTTGGAGCAGCGCAGAATATGAAGATACACATCAGTACGATAATTGTGGCTCTGACGACATTTCATGTGCAGCACTAATCAGAAGAGGTGCTGCTCCTGACAGTGACTTTAGTAGATGTTACATTCAGTAATAAGTTCTCAACGGAGTTGAAAATTAGCTCAGTTATATTTTTTCCAAAAGAAAAAACATTTTTTTAATATTTTAAATGGAGTTAACAAACATTCTAAAACGTTGTGGCTGTTTTTGTTAATTTACAGAAGTGAAAGCTTGAATTGTCTATGTCTAAATCTCTCTTTCTGTTTTTAACTGGTCAGGCCATCACTTCTAGGGGACAGCTGTCACAGTCTTTAGCAAGATGATGACATAGCAAATCAAAAATAGACCAGAGGCAATGGATGTTGTAAACTACCAGCCTTGATATGTAAATACACATCACAAAGGGCCTCTTTGGAGAGGATTTCTGTGGAACAAATCAAAAAGTAAGTAGCATTTTTGTTGCTAACTTGACAGCTGGTTAAGAAAGTTTGCTGCTTGTTCTACATGTGAATGACTTTACAAATTTGCCCAAAATAAAACAGTTATCCTGAAGCTATTTTTATTATTATTATTTTTAGCTCAGTGATCCGGAGGACACAGCAGATTAATTCATGAGTGTTTCTAAAAACATGCATGCTCTTGTTAGAACAATATTATAATATATAATATAATTATGTCACTTATCAATACACCTAGCAATACTGTCAATAAAAATTGTTTTTATGTATTTTTTTTTTCATCTATTCAGAAAGAGTATTTGCAAGTAACTTCCACTTTATAAAAAGAAAGGCAGCTATTCTGTTAGACATGTGACCTCTATTCTGATTGGTTAGTAGGTCAGGGCTGACAAGGAATCTCTTATATCCATGCTATGTTCCTGTCACCCTTGTAAGAACAAAATGGTCAGTATGTGCTATAATTATGTATGTCCTGGAACATCAGCAATCAGTGTTACTCTGAAGCAAGTCCTATCTAGATTTCCAGGAGTACTCAAAAGTCTATTGTAATATATAAAACATTTCATAATGTTTGTAGTTTGCTTAAGCACCCCTGCATCGGTAGAATGAAGTATTTACTTCACTAAATTGTATAGATTAAAATAAATAAGGTAATTCTGCACAAAAATAGTCTTATTCATCTACACGTTATAAACAATTGTCGCAGTCGCGACTTTATAATGGGAGAATTGTCGCAGTCCTGGATTTGCTATGGGAATCCGCTGTTTGTGAATTCGACAGTCGAATTCTCACCTTAGAGAATAACCCCCTACTTCTGGATCTTCTTCTTCAAATAATGGTCATAGCCTATCCTAGCCTCCTACCTTATGGTAATCATGATGCATGAGCCTACAAATGATGGTTGATACTGCCCATTAAAGTCCTCAATCTGACACACAGATTTATACGAGCAGAAAAAAATCCTAAACTTTGGGAATCATTTAGCCAGGCCTCCTGTACTCTCTAAAATGTTACTGCTACAGAATTTTCTATTCCTTAAATTTGTAAACTGTTATTAAAGTCAGTTTTTATTTCCAGAACCAAAGCCTTTGTAGATGTTAGGATTTGCTATGATGGCTTTTTGGTCTTAGTGAGTTTAAGGTTATTTGAAAAGTAACTATCAGTACATGTTAGATAGACTACTTCCACAATTAGAGCAATGTTTATAATTAGGTGAAAATTGCAAACATTTCAAACTGGAAAAAAATGAAAAATAGAGTGTTACTGACAAAAGGTTGCACAAATACTGGTAAAAAGTCCTGATAAAGGGCAAAGGTTGTGACAAAAATAACCAAACTGAAAAAAATGAAAATTATTTTGCTGCTAAGGGCAAAATTTACTAAAGTCGAAAAATTATTTTTTTTAACTTTTTCACCAGTTTTGCAGCTGTTTTTCACCCGATTTATGGGCGAAAGGGTCAAAAATGTAATTTCCTACCTTTTCGCCGATTTTCACAGTGAAAAACAGCCAAAAAACAGCCAAAAATTTAAAAAATTGTTTTCAACTTTAGTAAATTTCGCCCTAAATGTTTGAAAATAGCAAAATTGTGATTAGCGAAGACTGATACATTTCTAATGTTTATCTTGTTTATGTTTTTGTTATTCATAATGGTATATTAATGTGCTTCTTAATGTCCTTTATCATCTCTCATGTATCCAAATTATTTGCTGTCAGTCTGAGGGAAAGTGTGAGTCAGTAACTGGAATGCAGCTTTGTTCTCCCAAACATTTCATAACAGAGTACATTGTTAGGCTGAAGAAGCACAGTAAATCGCACAATACCTGTAAAAAAAAATAAAAAGGAGTAAATAGATGGATGGAATTTATTAGTTGTAACAGCTGATGCCAAAAATAGTTTTCTGTTGTATTGTGAGATAATTTTCCTTTATCACAGACAATCCTTTTAAATTAATTGAAAAGTAAAATAGACAGAAATTAGGTTATTAGGACATAATGGGGAGAAACAGAACATGCAATGAATTACCTGAAAGAAAATAGTGAAATGCAGCAATAAGACAAAAATAATGTAGCAAATGATGTAGGATTTGTTCATATATTCTGGACTTGTCTGTTTAGGCACTGCTATGTGGAAATTTGGTAGCAATGACTGATGTGGAGTCAACATATGCAGATTTCATAGCCTCGGGCAGAACAGGAAGAAGAAATGCTCTGCATGATATACTTGTCTCCTCTACAGGTGGAAACACAAGTGAACTGGCTCTAAAGTTATCGGAGCTTGATATAAACAAGTCAGGTAAATGAATTCAGATCCACATTAATCCATATTGATGAGAAATTGTATTCATTCAGATTCTGATTGAACTCTAACATTGCAGGCTTTAGACAAAGTGATATGTCATAATAAATAACAATACTTGTCCCATTGTTTTAGTTATCAATACTTATACAGGTATATGCTGTTCTGATGGGGTGCATGCAAGTATTATATATAATAAAATTATACATATAACCCTCATATGAAAGGTTAAACTGTGCAGAGAGAAATTCTGTGCATAGACAGTTGTATATGGGCTTGTATCTGAAATTAATTAGCATTGTCCTCGGACTCCAATGAAGCACTTCCAGCCTCTTGTGTCAACCAACCTAGCACATAAAGTGATGTATCCTTGTGATATTTTACTTGTATTATTTAATGCACTTTTCCCATGTCTGTACTATATTTGTATTGCTGAATTGTACAGCGCTGCATAAATTTGTGGCGCTTTATAAATAAAATTCTACATACATACATACATACTTCACTCGGTTTTCAGATTTAAAAAAAAATCCATATAAACTATTTTCTCTTAAAATCCATGTGTGAAATAATGACTTTTTAAATTGAGGGATTTGCGTGAAATTGAATTTGATTTTTGCTGTCAGCTGCCAATACAGATAAGAGGAGACTTTTTTATTGTTACATAGATCACAAAGTATGATATTTTTAATTATAGGGTTACATACAAAGTACATTATCATGTATCATTGAAGGAGAACTTGTGTACATATATTACAATTCAACCATGCTTAGGCTAGGTTTACATGAACAATTATACACTTGTGTGAAAAAAAAAGTCTCACTTTGTGTGCTTTATAGGGAAAGAGCGATCCTTTTTGGAACTTTTTGCAGCGCATAATAAACTTGCGTGAAAAAAAGTCGCGCCGCGCATCCCTATGGAACTTACATTGTTCCGGCCACACAAGCGCACTTGCAAACACTTGGCGTCACATTTTGCCAGCATATGTATGCTGAGCGAAGAATACGGCCAATTAGGAGCCGCAAACGCTGAAGAAGCATTCACACGATGTCAGGTAAGTACAATAGAAAAGATTTGCAGTGCGGCTTTTTTCTCACGAAAAAAAGCCGCATTTTTGCCAGCTTTTCTGTTGAACTTACTCGACATCATGTGAATGCTTCTTTGGCATTCGCAGCTCCTCCTATCTGGCCACATTCTTCGCACAGCGTAAATACACTGGCAAAATGCGACGACAAGCATGTGCACATGCGTGAGCTCGTGTTAAGTGCTCGTGTGGCCGAAACAAGGTAAGTCCTATAGGGATTCACAGTGCAGTTTTTTTTTTTTCACACTAGCGTATTATGCGCTCCAGAGGCTGAAGTATGTAAAAGAGAAGCGGCTTCCATAAGAAATGATCTATAAATTCAAAACTGTTACATACCCGCAGCCCGATCCCATGCTGGGGAGCCGGCAGTCCATGTGTCATTGCTAGGCATGTGGGCATGACAAAAACTACAGAAAATTAGTAAATAATATATATTGCAAAAGCATTTATTTGACAATAGTAATTAGATGGGAAAATAACTGTTGGAGATTTAGGGCGATATTTATTAAAATCGAAAAAAAACAATTTTAATCGATTTCCCGATTTCGATAAGTATCGCCGAAAATTACCAATATCATAATATCAAATTGCTGATATCGCGCAGTGGCGTAGCGCTTGATTTTTGCGCCCGGGGCGGTCTGCGGGGGGGGGGTGCTATCGGAGG
>JAKJJM010013788.1:0-10852 GCA_021901965.1 Pipa carvalhoi | reverse complement strand
TGGCCACTCACACATTTCCTGGTGCAGAAGTTTTGCAGTGCAGTGTATTAAATCATCCAGCTTCAGATGGAAAAACTACTGGGGAGAAATGCTTTTTACTATGGGATAATACTGCATATGTAAAGATGTAATCTGACTATAGTTGCCCTTTAAGAGTACTGCTCAAGATTAAGAAACTAAAGTATGTCTAAATTACTGCAGTCTAAAGAGATTGGCGAAACACGAATATAGGTTTGGGGTTGTTTAAGTAATGTGTGATGTAAAGTTCTATCTGCTGTATGTAAGCATGGCTGATGTAAATAAAGAGGTGAAAATATAACAGTGCATTGATATTCTTCTGATTCCTTCTCAACAGAATATGCCTCAGAACAAGAAGCTCGATTCTCTGGATGCTTAAAACTAACTATTCAAGACCTACCTCTAATCTTGGATGAAGCTCAGTACAAACACCCTCATGTCCGCAGCCACAGTTGTCCTCAAGGAACACAAGGAAAATCTTGAAGTCTTTAAGGATGTCAGCTCAGTAACATGTATTCTACAGTTCTGCAAATTTAGAATGCAAAATTAAATGTTAATATTGAAACAATACATTTTTATATGGGGATAAACAGTGAATGCAGTAAAATGACACAATGATTCATCCTGGACCGTATTCCTAATGGTTTAATAGTCAGAATGTAGAGATGCAGGCACCGTGACACTGACTGAGGGTATTTGAATGTGCACTGGAAGTACTGAAGGAAAGATATTATTGTCATGATCAAGATTCCGGTGAAACGCATTGAAATATGCATTCATTTTATTGTCCAATCCTGCCTCCAGTTCTACTGTTTATCATTTGTATGTGTACCTCTTTGTAGGGATGACAGATTAGTACAATGTTCCTGTCTGGTGTTGTATCATTGTTTTTTGTGGTAACATCATTTATGGTAACTGACAAAATCAAAGGCTTAACATTGCAGCGGTTATGTCAAATGGTGTAAATGTTGTACGCATTCTTAAAGTAATGCTTATCCTGCCTGTCATATCTAAATTAAATCTTTACTTGATACTGGTGCATTATAATGTTCAATGTGCATTATAATTATGTTACACATACACAAATAACAGATTGTTTTTATTAACAGTATGAGGATTGCTGGAGGAGAAACCACATTTGTTCAAGATGACAAGAGCATGCTAGGAGTTGTAGCAGGACAGGAGGAGTTATCTTTAAGTAAAGGAGGAGGCATTCTGTAGAAAGAAAAGAAGACGGAGTCCTGTAGAACTTTAAGGAGGAGGAGTCATTGAATATAAATGAGGAGGAGTTATAGAGAAGGGAAAGGAGGAGGAGCCTTGTAGAAAAGAAAGCAGGAGGAGATGTGTAGAAAGAAAAAGGTCTGTAGAAAGAAAAGGAGGAGGAGTTCTGTGGAATGAAAACAGGAGGAGGTGTACTGTAGAAAGAAAAGAAGGAGGAGTGCTGTAGAAAGAAAAGGAGGAGTTTTGTGCAATGAAAACAGGAGGAGGAGTACTGTAGAAAGAAAAGAAGGAGGAGTTCTGTAGAAAGGAAAACAGGAGGAGGAGTACTGTAGAAAGAAAAGAAGGAGGAGTTCTGTAGAAAGGAAAACAGGAGGAGGAGTGCTGTAGAAAAGTAAGGAGGAGGAGTTCCGTAGAAAGGGAAGCAGGAGGAGGAGTTTTGGAGAAGGAAAGAGGGAAGGAGGACTTCAGCATAATTCTACAGTGTTTGAAATTATACTGCTCAACATTCAAGAAAATGTAAAAAAAATGAGAGCTCTGCTAAAATCTAAGCTTGTGTAAAATCTTTTTCACTTTTGCTTTTTTGGAAAGTAATCATATGCTTCTGATGCACAGCGGTTCTGCAGGGATTGCAGCCCTAAACCAATCACTCTTTTTCATAGGGTGGAAGGTACTGTTAGGTCTTTCACATATTACATTTAAATCCAAAGACACATAGGGGGAAATCTATTAAGTGGCGTTAATGTTAAAAATGGAATCAAAATACTTTGCGTCCATTTATTAGCAATTTATCATTCACTTTACATCTATTTTGCACCAGCTGCGCCTGTTTTTTTTTTACTTTTGCGAAAATCAGTGTTTAAGACCAGGTGCAACTGATGTATGAAGGTTAGAATGATTTTAAGACCTATTATAAGAAGTAAAATTAACGTCTGCTTGAACCCTGGCGTTAGAGAAGCAGTTACGCATTTATGTAAAAAATGTTAGTAATTCATATTTTGTGTCCTTTTTTTACACAAATGACTGGTTTGTGTAAAAAAAATTAGCAAGTTTTGTTTGTGTCCAAATGTTAGCAAAATGTTAGAAATTACCATTTGTATATGGAAATTGCAAAAATGATGCTAATATTTGGACACACATGGAAATTGCTAACATTTTGCTAACTTTTTTTTACACAAACCAATAATTAGTGTAAGAAAATTGCTAACATTTCTATGCAAAAATCTAAGTTATCATTAGGCGCAATTTTAATGGTAAATAGCTGTTATTTTTTAGCACCTATTTTCCCATTGCGATAACGCTACTTGATACATTTCCCCCAGCATGTTATTACCCTTAATTTTAAATCTTATCAGATTCTTTTTAACTACAATTCAAAATGATTTATATTGATTTTACAGCTATAGTTATATTTCCTTTTGTAAACATACACAAGGAAATATAAACTTTTACTTTCTAGAAATTCTAGAGAATTAACACATTGTAAATATATAGAAGGTTTAAAGCCATATGGGCAGTTTTATTTTTAAAGAGTTAAAGGGTATGAAAAGTTTGACTAAAACATTATTTATATTTGACATGTATACATATAGAAACCCAACCTAAACATTAAAATGAAAAAATGATTCTGGGATCTTGTTTAAACAGCCCTGCTCCCCCTCCCATTCTGTGTACAGGCTCTTCCTGTATAGTGTTAAGTCCCGCCCCCTGAGTGACATCACTCACTATTCAGAGAGCACATTCTTGTGTGGAATCTCTTTCCCTTCTCCTTATATAAAACCTGAACCCAACCCTGAGGGTGTTTAGATGAAAGCTGTTCAACCGCCTTTGTGGTCAGCTGTGGAAAGAGGAAATCAGGGAAAGGAGGGGGCGTGGCTACACACAGCAGGGAACTGGTTGAGAGGGAGAAAGCAGCTACAATGGGATATGGAGCTCTGCTGAATTAAGAGGTGAGTTAAGAGTTTCTTAATCACTATTCTGCTTGACTATAGGTAAATGGGGATCTCTTTATAGAGGTTATTGGGTAACCTCCAGATCTGTGCAACATAAATTCACAGCATCGCATGGAATCACTTGTCACATAATATCACATAGTGCATAGTTACCCTCTTATGTACAACAATAGCCAGTAGAGATTTTAGGTACTTGCAGGGCATCCCACTTCTGGGGAAATACTGCAGGGGAAACCAAGCCACCAGCATCTCAAATGAACTCTGGCATGGTGTTTCTCACTCACTGGGTCTACTTCAATTTGCAGATCTGTGCTCTCCATCCCTGAGACCCTAACACTCACAAGCCCTTCTCTAAGGTGCTGGGCCTCTTACCACATCACCTGGGTATCCTATACCCACTGCACGCTTTGTTGGGGAGACTTCCCTTTGCCTTGCTAGGGCTAACTATCACTTCTCAAGTGATTTATTACATTTCGATCATTAACCCTTCCTGACTAATGGGTCCTCCCACCTCCCTGATGGAGAATCAAATGACAAAGAGCACTTTCCCTTTAAAAACATCTCCTTATATTACCTATGAGAACCACCCAGTATTACATATTCATATTTTAATACTTCCTAGGCATATTCTCAGATACAATATCCATACTTTCCAGTAGGTGGCACTGTTACCATTGGACTTAGCCCAATCCACTTTAAAGACTATGGGCCTAAAGTCCGAATTCACCTGTCGACTTCACGCTAGAATTCGAGTCACATCACCAAAATAGTCATGAATTTGCTTCTTATTGACTAAGCTGCAAATATTCTTGTCAAACAAGTGGACAGCAGCAAACGCTGTCGGAAGCATAGTGGGGCGTAGTCAGCTGGATAGAAGTAGGATGAGAAGCACTGCTCACAAGCAAAATGCTATTGGCATCTTATTTGTTTACCATGTTGTTCATATAAAAATTAAAATCTCAAAAAATCTGCATAGGTCAGCATATGTATTTAGGATCCCTTTATTTCCTCTTCAACATGCAGTCATACTTACTTAGCCTAGATGCTAGTGTTTTATTTTATCTCGTTTGATTTGCCAGTGATCTGGTAGCCATTCTCTGACATATACCGTAACGGTATTGTGTGTACCAGTATAGAATGACATGTGTGTCCCTTTAAACTGGGTAAGGATTCTGCAGAATGGGTGTGGCTAAAATTGGAACCTTCAGAGGCATGGAAATTAATTTCTGACTGGTTTCCTATTGTATAAGGAAGTTTGTAGTTGCCCTGGAAACAAGTGCAGTATGCTTTACCGAGTCACAGGGTTACTTTGCCTTAAAGAGTCCTACAAGATACAGTGAATTCATGCATTCTTTTTGTGCAGAAGATGTGTAACCATGTAATGACCCCAAAGGTGTGACTATATACCTGTACGCCATCGGTTCTCAACCTTTTTGAACCGCGACCCCCGCGATGATGTCATTGCGGGGGGTGTGCCCGGGTACGTAATGATATTGCTGCCGAACATCATCACGTACGCGCGTATAAACAAACAAAAATAAGCAGAGCACTCCCAATATATAGTTATGTACTGTTTAGGCTACAAATATCAGGTGCTGTGAAGGGCTGAGAAGGATAAACTGATAAAACATCAAGAAAAAGAATCGCCCGTGATAGACGCACACTGTGTATAAATAATTTTATTAAGTGAGAAAGTGCAAAAGTCAAACATTGACTATTAAAATCATTTAAAACTGCGCCTAAGTTATAGAACAATTTCAGCTCATTACCCCTTAGTTGTTACATATCAGTATATAGTATCCGATATAAAGATTGAAACAAATGTATCTTTCAGCATTACATGTAGGTACATCCCCCTTATGAATAACAGTATATGTATAAAAACCAGATAAAGTGCTTAACAGTAGATGATTATACCCATGATTTTTCTATATAAAGCTAAATTAATTAGTGCTAGAAGGGTAATGATATATATGTAAAAGCTGGAAATATATCGCTATTTAATGGGCAGATAAAACTAGATCTAGTTCCCTTATAGTCTGAGGCAGCAAATCCTGGCTGAGTGCAAATGTCCTAGGCACCATAGATTTTTTTCATACAAATTTTACTATAGTCTACTGCAGGGGTCCCCAAACTGCGGCCCGCGGGCCGAATCCAGCCCCCTGAGGCCATTTACCCGGCCCCCGTCGCACTTACGGTGTGCATAGATGTGCAAAGGGATTTTCATCGTTTTTTTTATTGTCCGGCCCTCCAACAGTCTGAGGGACAGTGAAATGGCCCCCTGTGTAAAAAGTTTGGGGACCCCTGGTCTACTGCATTAGTTTAATTAACATTCATTAGTTTGGAAAGGTTTTTGTGTGTTGGTAAAAAAAAGTAATGTATTAATAGACCAATTCTCAGATAAAAACCTGATTGTTTTAGGCATATAGCCCAAGGCTATTAAAAAAGATAAGAAACAGGAGCTAATAATCTAGTTCCCTATAACCTGATTAAACCATATTGAAGAAGAAAGACATATAGAAGGACTCAAAGTAAAAACTAAACTACAGATTTTGGACAGCTTAGTATTCTAATCGTTATTTCTTTTGACATGCCAAGTGTGTACATAGCAACAAGGCACCTGGTGGTCATACTGCATCAATAAATGTCTTCTTCAAGCAGGAATTTCCAGATCTGCTGTCCAAGCTCTTTTGAAGAAGCACAAACAAGGAAAAGCACATGGACAAGATTAAGGGCCGGAAACAATGTAGTTGAGTGAGATATTTAAAACTGATGTCCCCTACAAATCAGAAGACATTCAGCACTGCTATCAATTATGAACAAACAATTGTAACCCAAGTACGCCCATCTACAGTCCATAGAAGATTTTATCAGAAGTAGTCTTTATAAAAGAGTTGATACTAGAAATACATTCTACATTTCAATGAAATGGAAGCAAAACTAAGAGACCTGTGCACAGAGTCACAAGGATTTAGTTGAGGATCAAAAGGAATGAGTGTTCTGCATTGAGAAGTCAACATGTAACATTTTTACTAAATATACAGACTGCTTGTCTGCAGGAGAGTTATAAAGAGCTTCATTGATGAGTGTTTACACCCAACAGTGAAGCAGGACAGAAGTTCTCAAATGGTTTTGTGGTGAATTTCTGCAAATGGAATTGCTGATTGGTTATGGAGCCGTCTAAAGTGAGAACTAAAATCATATTTTCATCCATCACATAATAATACAAGACAATCAGGGTGGACTCTGATCAGTCCCTGCTTCATTCTGCAGCAGGAAAACAATTAAAACCATATGATCAAAATCACAAAATCTATCTTCTGGAAAATTTAAAAAAAGATATTTCAGAGATTTAAAACAGATGATATGGCCTTCACAGAACCCTGATCAACATCAAGTCTGTCTAAGATTATTCGCGGTGGAGAAAATAAACTAGAAAGCCAAAGCCTGCAGAACCGTGGAAGGGTCTTGATTATGTATAACGCAACTTTAGATCATTTTGCAGATATTGACCACATTCAGTTTTGTATTGTGTACTGCTCTTTTAAACAGATTTGAAGAATCTGATTGGAAACTTTTCATGTTTTTCTAAATGAACATTTACCTTTACAGATTTTTTAAATGAAAATTTTTTTTAAAGGACTTATATATAGTACTGTAAAGTACTTTTTTTTATATTAACCAGCACATCAGCATGTTTAACTAAGCATTAAAACACTAGCTGAACACCTACCAAATTACATAGCTGCTATAAATTCAGGCACAGAAGACCAGATGTCTATGATTTGTCCTTCTCCATTGTTGCAGTTCAGTCTGTCATGTCCTGAAAAACTCTGAAGATTCTCCCCAGGTTCTACTGAAGCCATTGCTGATGACAATACGTGATGAGCGATATATGCTGGGTACTAACCTATATGTGGGGGCAATTACCATCAGGAAGGAGGATGCAGCTAACTTAGTAAGTGCGCAGAGCTGAACTACCCCTTTTATAACTTAAGTCACATTCTATCTTGTATTTGTATTAATATGTTTTTGAAGGAATTCATCAATAATATATAAGCTTTCATTTGACAAGCTCACATAAACCAATGAATGCTAACTGCTGATTGGCTGGTATGGGTCAATACTTAGAAGTGAATGGTAATACATTTTATAAGATTTAGGTTATCCTATTAAACTTTGTGACTCACAGATAAGCCTAACATTTATTTATGCTGTAATTTATTCATCAACCTTATCATTTGCTGCTCTAAACCAGTGGTGGAACACCCCACAAATTGTGATTTGTGGAAGGACACATTTCATGTGCTTAAGGCAACAAAATTGTTGCCCTCAAAAGTAGGGGCTATATTATCCTCTAAGGTTTTTTTTATGGACAAAGTAGAAATATTTATTAGTATTAACAGTTTTTATTTGAAAGTATTTCATAATCTTTATAAGATCCACCACCATACCATGAGTGATGTTACTGTAAGATAATACTTATATAATGATGAAAATGAATGTTCAGTTGCCAGTACATAGATTCCAGCTTCAGGTCTGCTATAGCCATTGAAGTGCATTTGATTAGTCTTTCTAATCGAAATGACTCAAAGGATAGAATATGTATTTTTCTCTAAAAATAACCTAATTATTAATCTGTTTATACTTTATTTGCAAGCAATTTTATTAGAGCTGAATGGTAGAACATCCTATCTATTTTCCAAGCTGGAACTGATAGCCTGCAGAATTGATACATGGTCAGTGAACAGGCTGGGGAAAGCAATCCGACACAGCCAGTTAACATCACTCTCCCTAGACTAGAATAAGTAAGAATTATAGTTATGTTTGCAGTTATCCCACTAATAAATCAGTCCTTGGGCTTCATTCAGCATAAGAAATGTCACCAGCTTATGATCAGTTCTGGAAGTGACTGGAAGATTTATGCAATTAAAAGTCAATAATCAATGCACTTTAAGTCATCATTATTATTATTATTATTATTTATTTTATATAATATTTCATGCAGTATAGTTACACATGGTTCCCTTACCTACATTGTACCACTGATACGGAATGGTTTAGCAGTTTGGAACATGATTTACTTACTATTTCCACTGATTCAGGAGCATTTAATAACTTAAACTGCCTAATGTCAGTGAAACAAACCCCATTTTTCCCCATTAAATATATTATTAATGTTACAAATGGAATGCTGTAAAATGTCTTCTATTAATTTGAAGGGGACATGAAGCACCAGACATAATAGGCAGGAATGGAAAATGCTGCGAAGTAAGAATGCTTTAATAAAAATGGAATAGTTTGTTTCAATTAACAGAATGCAAAGTGACTGCTCTTCACGCACTTTTAAGCCTCCTACTGAGACTGTTTCAGTTAATGACTGTGTTAACCAACATATGAAAATAATGATCATTATCACCTGTTTGGTTTAACTGGTTAATCATACACTGGAGTAAGATCTTCCAAAATCCCCGACTTTGTGTAAGTGTCCCTAGAGAAGATGATGATTTGAAGCCAAAGGGTTTGGTTTACATTTCTCTTTTGTCTTTTATTCAATCACTTTGTTTTTTGTGAACTGATAAAAGAATCTATTAACACTTCTATTTTTGGAAGCTTTATTACTTTATCACATTTGTTCCACACCTTCTTAAAACTTTTGTGCAGTTCTGTATATCTGGTGTATATATATATTAGAAAATACCCTTTTTCTTAAGGCAACGAAAAGCAGATTTTAGAGAAAAGTAATGTCTTATAATAGTCATGTATTAATTGAGTTACAAACAGGGACAATTAGAAGTAAATACATATTTTCTGTATATTATTATAGGACAGCTTTGTCTCCTGTATTTAATAAAAGGTGGTGATTTATGGAATAATTCATCCCTATGTCCCAAGTATACCTGCAAGAATTGCACATTTCATTTACCATTTAATTCATGAATTAACATATACAAATATAATGCATTAGGGAGGACATCTTCAGCTGGAAACTGACTGACACAGTTTATTACAGCTTTCTTTACCTCCTCTAGGTTGCAAGATGATGCCATCAGGGGTCTTGTTCAGGGCCTTGAAGGAAACCAGAAATTGTCCTCACTGAGTCTCTGTTACTGTAACCTGGGGCCAGAGAGTGGTACGTTTCTGGGCAAAATTCTGGCTGAAACAGCCATCAGGTAATCAGTTAAAAACTCAATTTCTTACTGAATATTAGTGTGGTTGTTGCTGCCAAACAAGATCTTCTGCTAAACACTGTATAATGCTGCATAACCTAGCAGCATTTTATAAATAGGAATATACATGCTTACAATTTACATTAAGCGCTGTATTAACAACTTTAGTTCTACAATAAAAAGGGTCTTGCGTCTTGTCTTACAGTGAATTATATCTCCGTGGAAACCATCTGCAGTGCTCTGGTGCCGCTGATCTAATCTGTACCATAGCTGAGTACTGTCAACATATGGCTTCAGCGGACTTACCTGAGATACCCACAAGCTTGGCTCACCAGCTATTAGAAGGTATTAAGCATCAGTCATGGGTTAAAATATTCAGAATTATTCAGTAAGAGGGAATAGTTTAAGAAACTTGTATTTTAATATTAGTTTTAGTATTATGGTTTCTTTGATAGTACATCTTCCTCATTGTAATCCACCTTTATGGACACTGTTCATTTACATTTATGCAGCAATCGACAGTGCTGGGGTCTACACTGCAATCTCAGAGCAGCCAGCTTCTGTTGAAAAGTACTCGAATTTACCCGACAAGTCACTAGCAAGAAGAAGAAAAGAAAAGGTACTGCTAATATGTAACTCCAAAATGTCCTTATTTACAATACTCACATGATATCAGTTAAGGTTTAACTGTAAAATGCATATATATATATATGTATCTGGATTAAATTTGAAGTTTGTCAAAGTGACTCTGAATTCGCTGGTATGACTTTGCCAGGTCAAGTGGCAAAGTAGGGTTGATGGTAGGGCTCCAATGTGGTGTAACGTGACTGTACACTCAAATAACAGTGAAAATAAAGTGACTAAGTGACAACATGAACTAGGAATAGTATTACATAGAAAGGGATGTAAATAACACAACCCCTACTTAATAATGTAGGTGAATTTAATACAGTGAAAATAGTGGTGATCAGAATGTGACAAAGTGGTGAGAATGTCCTTTCTTATAATCAATCCTGCCTTTTCATAGTATTTTGACATTAACATAAGAAAGAACAGTTAATGGCATTGTCTCCTTTAAACAGATCCTTAGGAATCATGGGAAAATGTTATTTTTCTTTGGTTCACTATCGACTGTCTATGAATCAAATGTTTGATGCTGTTTGCTTCTTCACTAAGGGAATCCGAGTTAAAGAGGAGTAGCAAAATTCATATAGCAAAAGAGTGTATATAAAAAATATATACAAAAATGTAGCGCCTGGAGAAAATATAAATATAATAAAATATAAAATCAACAACAACACGGAGAAAATGTGATTGGTCTGCTCGCTCCTTCTAGAACAGGGTAGCCGTATACCCCGGAGGTGGAAATAATGAAAAATATCTGTAAAGGCAGAAAAGGGAGAGGAGCGCAGAAACAAAAAATCTAAGTGTAGTATTAAATGATTTACAATGAAACTTGTAATAAAATTGGTGATCAAATCACACACGTGAAGG
>JAKJJM010013780.1:0-16102 GCA_021901965.1 Pipa carvalhoi | reverse complement strand
GATAGATAGATAGATAGATAGATAGATAGATAGATAGATACAGATAGATATAGATAGATAGATAGATACAGATAGATAGATAGATAGATAGATAGATACAGATATATAGATAGATAGATAGATGATACAGAGATAGATGGATGTTATATTTAGTTTATCCAATTAAATATAAAGCTATTATTTTGACAAACAGTAGAAATGTTCAATTTGAGTGCCTATTAAGTGTGCATCTTGCGCATCGCAGTTGGTGCAAAAACTGCCGCAAACGCTCCGGCAGTCTGAAGGATTGTGTAACCGTTCCAGGCACGGGTTTGCAGGGAGAGCAGCTCCCCATTTCTCAGTTAACCCGTTCCTTGCCGAGTGCAGCAGAACACAGTTATAGGTGTAGTTGTTCTGGTGACTGGCTACACCCTAGTTTTATTGATTCCTATGCAGTGACTTGCCCCACAGTAAAACCTATTATTGGAAGTCTTTTTAATGAGAGGGTTAATATCATTTTGTAACTGTTGTTTAATGGAGACCAACAAGTTAGGAACTGTTGTACTTAAACGTATTTTTGCTGCACGATGAGACAGGGGTGGAGAGCTCTGATAGCAAGAGCTTACAGTCTATAGAGTTAAGGTATGTTTGTATTGAATTTGCACCTACATAGATCTTTTTTCCTTTACTAGATTGTTACCTTTATTGCATTGTTACAGTAACAACTCATGAGCAAAACTAAGTGAGCTAAGGGGTGAATGGCAGAGCAAGGCATACCTCCTGCAGTCCCAGTCCTACTGAGTGTGGCTGGATGGATTGCAGTGTTAGCATAATATGTAGTGGGATGGGAGCTTTGCCTGGGAATATAGAAGGGAACTCCGGGGCTTGGGTTCGGTTTCAGGTCTGAGATCACACAGCCCCAGAGCTCAGGCTCATATAACAAAAGCCAGCTGTCTCTGTGAGCCCCAGCAAGACTTTAACTGCTCAATGAGGAGGGAGGGAGTCTGCAGGCAAGGGAAGGGCAAGGGACTGGAGAAGTCCTCACCATCAACTGCCACCAAAGCTACACAGGTTAACCCAAGCCAACAACACTGGGATTTATAATGAGCGACCGATCATTTGAAAGAAAATAATTGTATCAAATCTAAAGGGATGAGTTTTCTGTCTTTCCTGGGTTCATTATTACTGTGGTGTGTGAATACATATGGGGGAACCGCAGGGAAGCTACTCAGATTGATGTCATAGTGACAGGTATAAAAAAATAAATGATGTAATGGAAATAAAGTATATTAATGGCCCTGACTGAACTTCTCCCAGGTAAGGCAGGAATTCCCCAGGTTTATAATTTACTGAAATGATTCATTCATTAGGCACAGGATCTAAACTATTCTGTCAGAGTAACCCTCTCCCCCCTTGTTCCCTTGTGAACTGAAACGTTGTTAGAATCCTTACATTCTATTCTTAGGTAGATTGCATCCAAACCCACTGTCTACAACACATGTCACTTTTCTTTTGAAGAGGTTCATGAATAAAAATACTTCTAGGAGTCTTTAATCACCACCCACTTAGAGGAAATGGCATAGCCTGACAACTGCTTATTGTTAAAGAGTAGAGACCACCAGTTACTGTGGGAAGGGGGAGTGAGTTGCAAACATCAGCAAGGGAGGATGCTATTACCAGACAAATAAAGGACACAGCTGAACAACCTTCTCCCACTGAACTGTGGATTATAATAACTAGTGATGCAATATCTTAGCTGTGTCCAGGTGAAGCAGCAATTGAGTGCAAAGACTCTCATTGATACTTTACTCTGGTTGCACCATTTTAAGGACCCCATGCCCAGAATCTGTAGTTCAAGTCTACCTGTAGAATATCTATGATGGCACACAGAGTTAAAACTACAGTATTTATTATGTTATATATGTCTATTTTATAATTATGCAACTATTTATTCAAAATGTATATATTTGTTTATTTACTCTATTATTTAATTGACGCCAATAGCCAAATGAACTGTCACTTTATGCTACTGCACTTGTTACCTACTATCTGTTCTTGTAAGTCTCCCTCCTATTTAGATTGTAAGCTCTATGGGACAGGGACCTCCATCCTCTTGTTTCAATCACGGCCTGGCACTTAGAGTGATGTATTTTCTTGATTATGTGCTTGTAATTTACTTCACTTGTTCTTTATTAAGAGCTTTTCCCTTGTCTGTATTATAATTGTATTGTTGGATTGTACAGCGCTGCGTAACCCTGTGGCGCTTTATAAATAAAAATATACATACAGACATATTAGATGGACGCAGGTCACTTGTCAATACACCATTGTCTCCTGTAACAAAAGCTTTCACACGACAAAATGCAGCAGGATGCTCACTGTGTCAGCAGTGACAACCTGTATAAATTATTCAGTATAGGAACAACAAAACATACTTGATTATGAAGGAAGCAAGCGAGATCATTCATGACTGTTTTATTTACTTTGGTGCAATTGGTTTGTAAAAAACAGGAAATAACAGTGTAATGTAAAGATGAACAGGTTAAGATCTTCCCAGTCAATTATGGTTGAATTGGCAGAGCAACTTTAATATTAAATATTATTTAATTAGTTCCTATCTGCATAGATATTCTGAACTCATATCAGTTCGGGGGTGATCAGATATTGTTCCAGGCAGCTGGAATTATCTATGTGGTGTGCTGATCACTATACTTGGTTCTCCAAGTAGATCAGCTCAACTGTCCCATTTGACTATCCACCTGGGTTGCCCGATTCCATTCAGATCTGTTCCATCATAAGTGTGTTATACACAATGTTATACACATGAACAATGATTTTTTTTCAATCACAATATTTCTTCTTCCACCATATTGGTTGACATGTTTTTAATTAAGATATTCTTATACCTATACTGAGTGATCAACATCCAGTTCAACTGGAGGACCTTGGTGTATGTGTGAGGTTTCTGAATGATCATGTTAAAGATCATGATCTTAATGAAGTGTCGCTATCCATGTTTTTTTGCCTAATTCCAAAGTGATGTGATCATTTGGCTTGAGTACTCAATGACATGATATTGTGAAACTTAGTGGGTGACAAAGGTATTTAGCCCAAATGTTTGGAGTCATATGTTAAGGCCATATTGTTTGTTTGCATAATTTAAGATAAAAAAGTATCAATTGGGCCTTTAAGGGGATGTACCACATAGTGAAAAAGGAATGTTTCAGGGGTTATGCACCACCTATTGATATTGGTACTTTGTGAAGATAGTAGAGCTCAGCATCCACAGCTATCATGCCAGTAGAATGTGGCCTAGCTAGATCATTGAACTCAACCCACCACTGGACTGCCTTGTTTTCACTGGTGGGAATTCTGAATTAACTAGCTTAAGGGATGTAAAGTACAATAGATTTCATGGTACCATTCAATCAAAGAATATCTTATTTTACAACTAGCTTCCTTTCCTTCTGTTGATTGCATGTGTGGATAATGACAGGCAAAACTAGAAGCAGATGTTTTATTGTTCTTCCCATACATGGTTACTGTGAGACCAAAGTTGCTGAATCTGCTGGACCTATCATTTTAGTGGACAGAAAATTCAATGATGCTGAGAATCAAAAGCATTTCTATGTGAATGGACACACCGATACATTTACAAATATGCATAGATACAAGTGTGTGAGTGTGTGTGAATGTTTCATCGGGTGGAAAGGAAAATTGTGCTCTCAAGTAAATGACCTTTTCCCTAAGGATCCTGTAATATAATAGCAGGTATTGAAGGCAGTGTATTGTGTCTGTGGTTAACAGAGAAATGATATACAATGCACACTCGCTGATGACTCACTGTTTAGGGACATAAAGGGTCATTCATTAAAGTGCGAACAGTCACGTAAATGCCCAAATTTGCATCCTTTCGTGACTTCTCCAACTCCGCTTATTTAACCAACTCTGTGATGTGACGGATTTGCAACTAATACGAGTGCATACGACTGTTGCGGACTTATGGAGCTCTTCGCATCACATTGCGTGCGCGTGAACGGGTAATTAGACTATTCAGCATGCGACAGAGTGTGTAGAAGGTGCGAATGTGACTGGGAGAATTGCTCCGAATTCACCTGTTTGACTTCTCCAGATCAGAGTGACGAATTGGGGGGTTGATGGCAGGTCTCCAGTGTTGCGTAAGGTGACTATTCATTCAAAAGTGACAATGGTGACTGCGACTAAGTGACAACATGAACTAGGGACAAGGTGACATAAAAATAGATGTATTAGTCACTTATCTACAGTTAGTGGGATATGGTAAGGATGACATTACTGCACTTCACTGAAGGAATTCGCCTCACTCCGCATGGCTCCGCATCCCACTACATGTGACCGCGTCTGACGCCATCCACTTGTCTGGCAAGTCTATCAGCTGCTTCATGAATAAGGAGAAGTGAATTCACGCCTTCCTGATCGTAGTGACGCAAACAGATGCGAACTCACAATGCTAGACGAATTCGCACTTTAATGAATAACCCCCCAAATCTTTATTTTAGCCGTTGAGTTAAATTGTCAGATAGCAGCTCTGTCCCTCCACTCACCCCGAGTCACAATACATTTTTGAACAGTTACCTCATTTGCAAAATGTTGCAAGGTAGTCTGAACCAGTTGCCATTGAAATCAGTGGGATGTGATTTAGTAGCATCTTGTTAGTGTTTCAACACCAACTTTAACGTCATCAAAAGGCATCAGCTGCCATTTTCCTATGGGTAGGGTTCCACTTGCCATTGTATACAGATCTGATACATATTTGTGAAAATAAGTATTAAATAAGTGGTGTATTTATTTCTATGGTATGCTTTTTCTCATGGCATAGTCAGGGTTTTGTAGCTGTACTGATAAAATAATATAAAATATCTGGTGGGGCCTTACCCCAGGGGCTCGTTTACACTAGCAGTAAAATCGCTACTACAATTTCTAACCAAATGTCAGTACAAATGTCAGACACTAGTTGCCAATGTCGGACTGGCCCACTGGGGAAATTCCCAGTTGTCTCCGTCCCTGGGTGGGCCCCATGCCCCGGGCAGGGCCCTGAGGGGGCCTGCCTGGCAGGCCAGTCTGACAGGGCTAAGGGGGTTATTCTCTAAAGTGAGAATTCGACTGTCAAATTAGCAAACAGCGGATTCCCATAGTAAATCCGCGAATGCGACAATTTTCCCATTATAAAGTCGCAACTGTGACAATTTTTAAAGTTCCAGCTTTGACAACATTTTCGTTGTAAAGTCGCGACTGCGACAATATTCTCATTATAATGTTGTGACTGCGACAGTAGCAGTCTATTGCGACTGTCTTTAGCTGGCGAATTCACACCTTTACATGACAATTCGGACTTTAGAGAATAACTTCCTAAGACATCCTCTGTTGCCAGATGACATCACGTGATGTGACTGGCGTGACCCCCAACATACCCCCAGTCTAATACTGCTAGTTGCAATTTTAGTGCAATTTTTATGTGACATTGGAGATAAACTTGGAAAGTAATAGAATTGCTGCAAATGGTTTACACAGGTCTGTGAGGTTCCAGTGTAACTCCTTTAATATCAATGGTATTTTGAAAGTTGCAGTTACTAGATGTGCTGTATGAATGTTGCAGTCATATTCCACTCCCGGCACATGTTGCACTCCCTGATGACAATGTAAACTATGCCCAAAGTATGCAACAGCAGCAATTGTTTTGTAGCAGCTTCTGAATTCACAAAAGGTGCTGGTGTAAAGTAGCCCTAAATCAGGTACAGCTTAAAGGGGTGGCAGAATAAAATCTGGACAAAATAGCCCTAAATCAGGTACAGTTTAAAGGGGTGGCAGAATAAACCATTTTATTAGTGTCAGCGGAAAGAGAGACAAACACACAATGGTTATAATAAGCGTAAATAGGTTAAAGGAAAATAAAAGCTTCTCTTGATGAACTACAATGTTTCAGTTAATTGAAGAAAGAAGAATTGTGGCTATGAGCTGTTTAGGGAACCAGTTCCAAAAATGAATGCATTTTCAGCTTTCCAAATTTCTTGGAAATCATTATGTTAGTATAAAACCACTGACCACATATCTGGAAACTCAATAAAAAGAATAATATTACCGCATGATTTACTGTTAACAGTGGTGAATATTTAACTTCTTTCGGGCTGATATCACAACGGGAGCTTTTATACCCCCTGTCTTTCTTAGAGATTGTGAGCCTCATTGACTAAAGTGTGAATTCATCTGTCAAATTCACTTCGAGTCGCATCGCCAAAATACTACAAATTCACTTCCCACTATTGACTAAGTGGACAATACACTTGTTGAACAGGTGGATAGCGGTGAATGCAGTCGGATGCGTAGTGTGGCATAGTGAGGCGCATAGAAGTAAGAAGAGAAGTTATGCGGAGTGAGGCAAATTCAACAAGTGAAGGGCAGTGATGTCAGTCTCACACTATCCCACTGTAAGGATTGATGAATATTGATACCATATAAATGCATCAATATCACCACTCTTACTAGATATGTGATGTGTGTAAAGTTAGATTGCCCCCTCTAGTGGTCTTAGGTGGTATAGCACATGGTTATGTTACTAGGCCTTTCTAGAATGTCTGCCCAGAGACAGTGTCATAGTTAAAGCCACTCCCTAGCCTATATAAGCTAGTGAAGGAGAGGGCTCTGTGTGTTCTGCCCAGGAGAGCTGCAGGAGAAGCTGTGGCCTCCACCAGGTTGGTGGAGTGCCTGAATGAGGGATTGAGAGAGTTCCAGTAAAATGTTAGCTCACTTAGTATGTGAAAAGGCCAGGTTAGGGCTTGTTTATAGAATGGGTAGTCTTACACACCACCAGGAATATTAGTGGACTAGGAGGCCTAGTGTGATCCTGACTAAAAGGGATGCACAGATAGGGTTCAACTTAGAACAGGCTTAGGGATCCAGGGAGTAGCCCACTCGGAGAAGGAATATCCCTGTGGAGGTCCAGCCAGGAATTGGGGCCATCATGAATCCTCACATCCATAGTAGGAGTCACATGGGAAAAGGCTGGGAGCTCTGAGAGGCCTGATGGTGCTGATAAATATAACCTGTGGATATTATGCTATATCATCTGTGAGAGTATGAACTGGAAATGCATAATTTGTTTGATGGTATTGCTGAACTATAAGTCCCTGCTTCATTATGTCTTTCTATTCTAATAAATGTTTGTGTGTTTAAACGTAAGAACCACTGGCACCCTGTCTCTTTAAATTGATTTATGAGTGTACCGCTCAAATTTGTAAGCAGGGCCTGCCCCCTAAGGTTTACTATGCTAGCCTGGGTATGTGCAGATGCATGTAGGTGCGTCTGGGGAAATGTGACTATAGGTGGGGTTGGGTTTTAGTACATACCGCCACTATACCGTTACACCACTAACTGTATTCTATTTCAGTGTCACCTTGCCCTAAGTCATGTAGTTACTTAGTTGCAGTCGCCATTGTCACTTTTGCATGGTTGCCTCACACCCTGCCATCAGCCACCCAATTCATCCAAACTGATGCGAAGAGTTCTGTAAGATTGAGACTATTGTAGATGCCAAATTGGTTGCGTATTTGCCACTTCGCAGAGTTTGCTCAATAAGCGAACATGGGGAAGTGGCGAATATACAATGATTCGCAACGATTCGGACTTTTTAGAATGAGTACCTTAGACTTTAAGCTCTACAAAGTAGGGATCTCCATCCTTTTTCTTCAGTCACTGCCTGGCACTTAGAGCAATGTATCTTAATAATTCCATGCTTGTAATTTACTTCTCACTTCACTTGTGCTATTCTGAGCACTTCTTCCATGTATGTATTATAATTGTATTGTTAAATTGTTAAGCACTGTAACCTAGCAGCGTTTTATAAATGGAATAAACATACATACATCTAATGCTAATGCCAATTTTTAACACACTGTTCAACATACTTTTATTCTAGGTCAAGATGTTATTAGAAATAAAATATATATTATGGATATGCGCAGTGGTGTCCCTTACAAATGCATTCCGTTCAGGTGAGTCATAACATATATTCTATTAACTAAAATGTTAAAAATGTTGTAGTTGTTTGCTTTTATGTAAATGTTTGCAATTAAGATGTTATTGCTAAGATCACATTACTCATTGTGAATGGCTTGTGATGCTTTTATGTTCCTTTGGGTTTATGGGGACATAAGTCCACTTCAGTTTGCATTAGATGGACCAGTGTGTTATGATTCAGCCCAAATCAAGTCATGCATGGTAAAGTAGATGCTCACTTTAAATATATATATATATATATATATATATATATAAAAATGGGATTGGATGAGGTCTGTTTAACAACATGGCTGCTATCAGTAAAGATGAAATAGACAGAAAGCAATACCATTCTAGACAACATTTTTAAAAGTGCTGTATTTGAAAACCTGCCATGCTAATCTAAACGGGAGTTTTATTTTTTTGGGTGTTACTGATCCTTTAATAATTCTTTTAATAACGATCCTTTTCTGAAACATTACTAAAAATGCCTGCTGTATTTGCAGCTAGATTTGGTTCATCTTTTAGTAATGTTCAGTTTTTTTATGGCATAAAATAAACCAGACATGTCAAATGGAAACATACTTTTTGTGAAAAGTCACAAGTTGTTCTTAGATTTCAAATGAATAGGAGCATCTGGAAGTGCAAAACTTGAACAGCTGAAGAGGGGTATGGATGTTAGGCCAATATAATCAAAACTAATGTAAGAAACGGCTGAACAATCCCGTAGGTAGAATACAGACTGTTCTCTAGGTTTATTGTGCCCTAATGCCACTGGTCAAACCTTCAGCAAAATTAATTAGATTTCACAACGTGTAATTAATGGGGGCACATACATAAGCATGCATTAAAAGTCATATTTGTGTCCCAGAGATATGGAAAAGTTATTTAACAGTTTGTATGTGCATGGGGTGGGTGTGATTTGTCTTCTCTTTTATCTTAGTTAAAGTTATCTTTATTAGAGATCTCATGGAGCTATCAAACCAATTTTTCATCGCTGCAGTCTACCGAGCCTTTTTAGGATTCTTTTAGACAGTATCTGAGAGGGTCAAAAAAATGGTAATTTTACAGTTTTTTAAATAAAAACTGCATACCATAAAAGCAGCGTTGTTCAGATCTTCCAAATGTCCCAGATTTTGCAGGACAATCTCAGTTTTGTTTGTATCCTGTCCCGCAGTCCCAGGTCCACTGGAAGCATGTCCTGCATCCTTGGCCAACTTGCCCTGTACCTGATAGTTGGCCTGCTGCAAAGACATCACTGGTGCACTGCCAATCAGGGAGAAGTTTGGTGGTGAACACTCTAAACTGTTTTGTGACGTCACCGGCTCACAGCGAACTAGGAGATAGTGGGTGATGTGTCCAATGCTGTATTTTTAAAAAAAATTCAAGCCTTCACTTCCTTTCCAAAAAAAAAACCTACGATTAGCCTTGAAATCCAGGAGATTTACCGGTAGCACTGGAGTACTCTAGTTTTGTTCATTAGTGCATAACAAATGAAACAAGACTATTTAAAAAGATATCTTGACCATCATTGGACGTTTGTTAAATCTCTCAGGTTCCATAATATATTACAGCATTTTTCTTTCACTATATTAATCATACATATTCCATTTCATTAATATTTTAAAGATGTTGAATTAAACATAGTTATGGGACTTCAGGTGTTCTGGAGCTCTGAATTTAATGTGATACTGCAGGATGTTAATACATTTTCAACACACTACAAAGCACCATAGTTAAAAAAAAAATCCTGTAATCTATGTGGCAAAGAAAGGTCGCATTCAAATGGTAATTAGGGTGGATCGGTGGTACAGTGCTTAGCATTACTAGCCTTGAAGTTCTGGCTCCTGGGTTTGATTCCACCCAGGACATCAGTCTGTATATACTTGTGAGAGTTTCTTCCAAAAAAAAAAAAATATATATATATATATACTTTAATTGAAGCCTGGCCTATGTGTGTAACGTTATAGGGGAACTATCTTGTAAGCCCTATGGGGCAAGGACTGCAGTGGATGATCAATCTCTGAAAAATCCTGCAGGAGATTTCACCTCTGTGTGTAAATGCACAAAATAAATAAATCCTGGTTTTATGTAGCTGTTACCTAGAAACTATTCTGCCCCTAATATAACATAAATTGATGCGCTGTAATTCCTGGATCATGATTAAAAAAAAAAACTCCTTTTTTTTTTTTATGAGAATGGACAATTAACAACCAGTTCCATTGCTCGAGTCCTAGGAATTACAAAAGCTTTTCAAGTTTTTGCCAGGGAAATTCTGACTTTCTCTTGCCTTTGGAAATGAAATGGATTGTCTGAGAGGAAGGTAGCAGGCACATTATTGCTCCTTTTAAAACCTTTCATATTTTTCCATCCCTCATTACACACTCAGCAGGTCACAGGGATTAGTCTTGGCTCCATATGAAAAAGGCAGAGCAGAAAAAGCGAAGCTGCTTAGTCCTTTTTTGTGAGTTAGGTAGGGAAATTAAGCAGATAAGGTCTACTTTCTCATGCCTGAAAGATTATTTAGCATGTTACTTTTAGTGACTCTGATAATTGACTTCAGTCCCTGCCTCTGTGGAACTTACAATCTAAATTTCCAATCTTACACACACACATAGACTAGGGCCAATTTGGCTAGACCCCAGTTAACTTATTAAGATTACCTTTGGACTGTGGGAGGAAATGGGAGCACTGGAAGGAGACCCATGTAAGCTTGGGGACAACAAACTCCATGCAGATGATGCAAAAAAGAAATGTCAAGCTTAACTGCAAATACAAATGATCAATTTCATTTATTCACACATATATGTTTCTTAGGCAGTTTTAGTTTTTATGTATTAAACTGTGTTGTAGGGAATGGTAGAAAAAGTTGAGAGATTTTCACTGAATAAAGCCTAAGATGCACAGTAAGCACTAAGGGGGTCATTCTCTAAAGTCTGAATCGTAGTGTAAAGGTCCGAATTCGTCAGCTAAAGACAGTCGCAATAGACTGCTAGTGTTGCAGTCGCGACTTCATAATGAGAATTTTATTGCAACCGCAACTTTACAAAGGAAATGTCAAAGCTGGAACTTTAGAAAAATTATCGCGGTCGTGACTTCATAATGGGAGAATTGTCGCGGTTGCGACTTTATAATGGGAATCCGCTGTCTGTGAATTCAACGGTTGAATTCTCACTTTACAGAATGACCCCCTAAATGTGGAACCAGAACATAGTCCTTACTTCTGCAATAACTTACCTATGTGACATCACACACATCATCGATCATAGATTGGGAGACCACAGTCGGGAAACATACATTCGAGAAATAAAACAAACTAACTAATACTTGATAACTAATAAGTAGAAATATGGAAGGACACTCCCCCTGCAGTTGCTTACATAATCAGATTTACCTTGTCTTACCCCATTTAGGACCAGATTCCGTAAGCTCCGAAGCCTCGCGGAAATGCCTTTTGCGAAGGCATTTCTGCGAAGTGCATGAGGCGCGCCGCTCAAATAGTTACGGTCGCGCTTCATGCATTTCAAGAGCAGGCGAACAGAGCAGTAGAGCAAAGCTTACGGAATCTGGTCCTTAATCAAAAATGAAATGAAAATAGCAGAATCGTCCAGACTGCAACAACATGTGGTTTATTTAACGCAGAATCTTTACATAATGCACAATGTTTTAGGGGGCATCACCTGCCTTCATCATGTGTTCAAGGTTAGCTAAATCCATTCATTAAACAAAACAGTGCTCAGATAAAAGTGTAGTCAAACATTTCAGGGAACAAGTCTCTGTTTGACATATGTGAACATGGGGCACACTAGGGAGGAGCAGTCCTAAGTACTTGAATCCAGAGACACCCAAATCTCTTGTTTCAGTGAGAAGTAAGTCCTAGGGCATCTATATATATATATATATATATATATATATATATATATTTTTTTAAATACAGCTTGGCAAATGAGTCAGTATAGAAAAGGACTCTACAACTAGGGGACAGTTCAAGGTCTGTTGGAGTTTTTATGGCTCCTACCAATTCCATAAGTTTCACATAGTTTATATATATAAAACACTATTCCTGGGCATACAGTACTATGCAGATTTCCTTTCTGGTTCTCCCTCCTGAGAGACAAGCATATGAAAAAGTGAAGCTTGGTTCACACAAAATAACTATTTAGTGCTGCGGTGTGGTAATGGTACATGACATGGATATCATCCTTAGTAGGTTATCCTGAACTCTTGAACATTTTTGCCTTTCCTTGGTTGTTTCCCTTAAGAATCAAGGCTGCCATTAGGAACTACAGGGCCCCTCACAACCTGAGAAATGGGGACCCTCTAACATATTTTGACATCAGTATTTACGCTGCAAATTGATGAGTTACACTGGTCAGCACTAAGAAAGTCGTCCGTTTCATTAGACAGTCCTCAGAAGCCTACATATGACTTTCTGGATGGGTATCCCTGGTTCAATGGGGTGCTGCTCCCCCAAGCATTACCCCCCTGTTGACAGCCCTGTTGAGAATAAATATTTCTTTTGCTTGCATTTAAAATAATAGTGAACTACATTTATGTAAAAAAAAAAATGATTCTTACGGTTCCTAAATGCTAGATTTGAAAGAAAAATACAATTTGGCTTAGAGGAAATCAGAAACCTTCAGCTGGTGCCCTGTTACAGTGTAACAAGATCTGAAAGTCACAGAGATTAATGGCATAGCCATTGCCCAAAACTGTCCAAAACACAAATCAAGTAGAAAATGGAAGCACGAGACTGGAAAAGTGGGAAATCGCTCATGTGAGAGTTGTTTTAATTAGCGATCAGGCATACTGCACTATTATCAGGTTCCTACTGAACCATAAACGAACAGTCATAAATAACATGTATGATTCTCTGTAGGTACCTAGTTTATTCAGTCTTCAATAGGTAGTACATTTGTTTTTGTTTAGCTATTGTTGTACTTTCATTTTAACCCCAGAAAATATAAATTTATATTTTCCATTGAATCTTGATTTTGCTTGAATAATGTATTATAAAAGGGTTCCAGAATGTCAGAAATGCACAGTATTGTGCCCTGCGTATTTTTAGCTTTTAAATTAAGCTAATATCATTTGAATCCATGGAGAGCAACATTGAGGTAGTAAAAAAAAATTGTAGCTGGAATCAATGCAAGTTTCTGTACATGGGAAATTCTACCAAGTGTAGATTGCAGTTGTTTTCCTTATATGTTTAGTTATTTGATGTTTTTTTACTGTTTTCCTTCAGTTTCCTTTCTTAATTTAACCAAATCATTCTTGCTGTTCGTTTGATAGAAAATATGAGTCAGTGATTGGAACACAGATGAACTCTCCAGACAGTGAATCAGATATCCTGCCAGACTTATTAATTTCGTAAGAAGAATGTTAGAATGCAAAGGTTAAAAATAAGTATACAGTGGTAAAGAGGAGAAAAAAACATATGTGAGAAGGGTGAAAACAATTTAGAATTTTACTGTGAAAAAGAGAAACAATTATTTGTTGAAAAGGGGTGAAAATGAAAAAGACAGAGAAACTGAAAAAATTCCAGCAACTTCCTCTACAAACTAGAAGATTCTTCTAAATGAGCCCTACACTTCCTTTGTCACACTACTTCAGCCACAGGCCAACACTACAAACCAGACCTTGCTTGCTTCGGTCTTTCAGATATAAGCTTCAGATGATAAAAGTATGGGAAGTGGGGGCTTATGTGTCTGCCTCCTCTGCTTCTATAATACCTGGTTAATGTTACTGATTGGCGCTGAAACTTGTACTGGGGCATAACTACAGGGTTTGCAGCATTTGCAGCTGCAACTGGGCACATACCTTCAGGGGGGCTTTGTTGTTCAGCTGCCCGGTGCCCCCTCTGGTTCCCAGAAAGTTTTAAGTTTTTGTTCTTGAGGGCGTCGCTTGAATGTTGGAGACTTGTTCGGAGGATAGATTTACAGACTACCGTATTTTAATATTAGACAAAAGACTTGCATAGAATTTGTCAGGAATACATACAGTATCAGTTGCCTCACATGCCACCAGCCTAATATCTGGTCATCTTATCTAAAAGAGTTTTGGGTTGTGTAAACCTTAACAAGCAGCTGACTCACAAAGAGGGACTTCTAGATGTATTATTGAGATGTAACCTGCAGGTGACCTATTCATTGCATTCATAGGGGGTATTTAAGAATTCTAAAGAGCTGCTTCCCAATTATTTCCAGCCAAACAAAATGCTGATGTTGCTGTTCGGCAAACAAAGAGATGCACCAGCGGAAATACTACAATCAATGTCTAATCCATTGCCTATAAATTGTAAACTGAATCACCTAGTGTCCTTGCCAGTTAATGAATGGTTACATTTTTAGAGACTTGTAGCTGAATAGAGTGGTATAGTTCCATTACTGTAGCAATGATCATGTCTGTTATGTTTAAAGGGTAACAATATTTTGCACAAGGTTGCAATGTTAATATTTTCCTTAAAATAAACATAATCTTTGAAAAAGACTGTACTGTTTTTAAAATTGAGTCTATCCACAGTTATTTTTCTCTGTGTGCAGTATCATGTGAATCAAACCCCCCTCAATGGCAATGTACATACATTATAACATTACCATTTAAAGAGGTAGACATATAAAAATAAAATGAGCAAGTCAAATTAATGATTATTTCATTGATTGTGCTTAAAAAAAAAAGCCTTTAGTTAAAAAAAAATACCATTCCAAACCTAATGGTTTTTTTTTTCTTTTCTTGGTGTTACTGGCCCTTTAAGGAGAAGATCAAGCCTGCTACCCTCCACCCCAATAGCCCCCTTTAATCACTTGTATTGAAAGCAGCATCTCATCATAGCTGTTGGTTTATTTCTTTAATTAGTTAATTTCCCATTCTCTGTGCTTAGAACACTTTCATAAGTACCCTTAATTATTTCATTTTTGTTAAATCCACAAATAATAACTGAGGTCCTGTTTGTTCCCCCAGATGTAGGATGTTTTTCTTAAACACAATACACAGAATTCTAGACATTGAAGTGGATAGATGTTAAGAGTTGACAATGGTTATTAGTTTAGTATATTCTCTTTGTGCTTGTTAAACCCTTTCTGTTCTCCATCAAGATGTCCCCTATCAGACCTTCAATGGTTATCTTCTATTGTTAAACAATTCTTTTGATGCTTGTGTGCGGGTTCAATAGTGCATTTAATTTGTGGTAGGCGTCATCAACCCCAGACAAGGGAAAGCTTTCTTTCAACCCTTTCAATTAACATTTGCCCCCAATCAGAACTCTTACAAAATGCAGTTTGCCCTTAAATAGGTAATTTTTAGCATTAGTTTTGAAAACCATGTAATAACAAACACTCATGAATTTTTATTTGTAATGAATTTAGTGTTGCTATTTACTAAATTTAGGGAACAGTAGATGAGCCCTAAGCCTGCCCCAATGACAATCTGATCATTTTTTGTTTAGTTACCATGGAATACATTTGTGTTTCTATCCATTTACATAGCTATAATCTTCACAATGGGCGAGATTTCGATTGGGGGCCAGAGGGCCAGGCCACAACTACCATAATACCTATAGAAAGACAGCACACCCCCCCCCAAAACCCTGGAAAGTTACCTTTTTTTGGGTCAGGGTGGCTATTTGGTCTATTGTCTGTGTGGCCTATTGCTTGTGTGTATATTTGGCATACTGTTTGTATGTATGTATATTTTTATTTATAAGTGCCTCTAGGTTACACAGCACTGTACAATTCAACAATACAATTATAATACAGACATAGGTGAAGCTGATTTCATCAACTTTAACCTGTCAAAAAACTTTCAGATTGACTGCAGCTGATACAATCAGTATGGTAATTGGCACACTCATGAGCACACAAAGGAATTCATCATGAGGATAATTAGTAACCCATAGCAATTAACATTCACTGGTATATATATGTAAGCTAGAATATTGAAAGCCAGCCTCTGATTGGTTACTATGAGTTTCTAGACCTCTGTAAATAAATATCCTATTGATAAATTCCTGTGATTCATTCTTATCCCTGAGCTTTACTATATATATATATATATATATATATATATATATATATATATATATATATATATATAA